>JALIZH010012242.1:0-181626 GCA_030522465.1 Rhipicephalus appendiculatus
GATGGCGCGAAGGTGTCACGAAGCGCGCTCTAAACATAGAGAAAGGGAACTTGGTAAAGAGCGGACACTCCCATAGAGCCATGCGGCCGAATTAGAGTGCAAGGAGGGCTTCCCCTCTCCTGAAATGCAGTGGGACACCAAGTGGTCGCTTATGATACTTTGCGAGTTTCGGTTCTGGTTCCGTGCGTGTAAAAAAATTTTTTAGGACAAGGTGCAGCGAGTTACCGGTTTCGGTTTAAAGCGCGCGCAGTTAAACGTTCTGACGTGGTGCAGTGCGTGCTAGGGTCCCCCCCCCGCTCGCATATTGCGTTCATTTGCACTGTGGCAATGTTAAGCGAGTATTTTTTTTCCCTTTTCTGATCACGTGCATACACGCTTTTGAATAAGCACGAAAGCATACAAGACAAGCACAGACAATGGAGAAATGCTTTATTTTGTAGTACGGACGTTTTCAAAGACACACAGCGCAATACAAACTGAACGAAAGATATCCGAAGCAGACCAATCAATACAGAAGGTAGCTAAAAGAAGTACATGTACCAAAATGTTTTAAAAACAATAGGTTTATGTGTCATACACATGTGGTGCATGAAGGTAACTTATAGAGATATTTGCGCTTGAGAACAAGGCAAACCTTCCAACATAAAAATATATAAGCCGTGTGCGACATTTGCACTGTTGTGCAGACAGTGATACATGCGAAACGTAAAGAAAGTTGCATGAATACGTTTCCACTAGGCATGCAAACAAATGAACAGCATGTATACCTAACACATATAACGCGACTTGGGAAAGCTTGTGTACACTTGTGGTTATGTTGTTTGTCTCTTAGTAGAGTGCTGCACATTCTAGCTATCTGCAAGTAGGCCCCGTTTTGGTTCTTCTGTCACATTTATCAGTGACAATGCCCCATGACGACAGACGGATATGAAAAGGCACTACAAGTGATCTCACACTCTATGCAGCACACACGTCAGTGTGTTGACAGGCGGTTGAGGTAACATTTTTAGAACAGATGTAAGTACAAAGTACATATGCAAAAGCTTTGTTTGCACAAGCCAGGAGACAATTTCCATGATCTGATCCACGCGAGTTGGTCTCGCAGAAAGTTTACCAGCTCGTCATTTCTCCTAATGGCATAATGACACTTTTGGGCATTCTTTTTGGGAGATGAGCTATTGAGTGAGTCGAACACTTTATCCATACGCTCACAGAAATGGGCTGTAGCCATAGATGCTGCGGGGAGCTCCTTTGTGTACACCATAGGCCATGATTGCCACACTAACACATGCACTTAGCACCTGTACTGCCATGCTTACTTTCATGTTACAAAAAGGCTTCTGGTAGACGTGCCTCTCGGTCAGCTTAGGCGCGAGTTTAAACCGCCATTCGTGAGTAGACTTATAAAGGGCCTCAATAACTTCATCTCCTATGAACAACTTTTGTGCTTGCAGGTTGTTTCGCGCGGTTTTGATTAGGTGTGGCACATCAAAAACAAAGTACACCCTTTCACCAGCAACCTCAAAATAAGGACGTTGAATTGTAATTCCAAGCATATGAGAAAGGGCAACGTTTGAGGCTCCTTGGTCACAAATTAAACGTTTAACTGCGATTCCGGCGTGTCCAAGGTTGTTTATAATTCAGGCAAGCAAATCCTTTGTAACACTTCCTAGTGTAGATACGTGTCCTATTGTAAATGCGATTGGCTGGACCCACCTCCTAGGAACACCAGCGAGAAGGACAACCATGGCTCTGTCAGCGATATCTGGCGTTCGAGCTGTTCCATCGTCAGCAAAGCCTTGCACAAGATCTTGAGTTACATCATAGGACAACTTCTTCAAAATCACTTCACCGAATATGAGTGAACACACCCTGTCGCGCTTATCCCATATCTGCATACAAGCTGACACACACTCAATAACCCCCTGGAATCACACCTGGTGACATTCGAATATTTCCTAACCAATGCCTCAGTGAGCGCTGCATAGGCAGACAAAAAATGGGCGCTAGAAAGCGGTATGCTCTGGGGCCCCTGAAGTTTAAGTGCAATGCAAATTTCTTTAGCCATGCCGGAAGCCTTTTCCCCTGACCCCTATTCATAACTCGCACATGTGCACAAAGGAGACTGAAGACCTCTTCGGTCACGAAAGGACGAACGACACCCAAGGCCTTGGCAATCGATGGAGGTAGCTCCTCTGCTGTTTCCACAACCTTTCAATGGTCTTGCGGCAGGAGGCGACCCTTGACTGCAGGCGTTTGATGGTGCGACGAAATTTCCGCGACGGCGACTTCATTCCTCCGCAGGGAGCTGCAACGTGAAATGCTTAATATCAATATAACAGGAATACAAAGTAGTGCGTGATGAGACGTTACATTTTTAGAACACTACATGAGCCGCTTCGTAAAAAATTACCTGCAAACACACACCTACACAACCCGGTACTGCTGTTACTAGCATTTGCCACAACATGAGCTCACGCTGACGTCACTTATGCGAGATCATTGCTGTGAATTTTTTTCTGCAGTTTTTTTAACGCTTGTGTGGCATCGTCCAATTACCTACTTTTTTATATACTACAACCTGGACACCATTACAATCATCGAAAACTCAATAAATCATACTTTAAAAAACAGTCGTTACAATCCATTTTAAAGCTCTGCACTAATACACAGCATGTTTTCTTATTGAAATTACTGCACTACAATAAAACACTTCACATCGGGGCTCACCTGTTGTCCTGTGGGATGCGGAAGAAGCTCGTTCCGGGCTTCTTGCAAGTGCGGCCGTTGTTACTTCACCACGCCACACAACAGTAGGGGTTGTACGGCCGACGACTGAACATCTGAAAAGATTATTTAGAGTCATGTCGGTGTCGTAGTGACAGCATACGAAGTTATTTTGGGGTCATTGGCAGAGACCGAATATGCAACTAGAACGACTACCCTGAGTTATGCAAACGCGATGTCGTTCGCAAAAACATCCGTACTAAAATGCACCGAATTCTGAAAGAGTGGGCATTAACCATTGGCGCGTCTTCTAACAAGTAACTCGAGCCACCCATGCCATGCATAGCTTAGGCTTTCTTGCCCTGGCCCTTCCACAAGCGAACTTGCTGCGCAGTTTCCCAGAAGCGTACTTCGAAATATTCTTTAGCAAAATAAGCAAGCCACACACACCAATGACCATCACCGAGAACTCTTTTCACTCGTGTGGAGTGCCTAGCTACGCCCAAAACGCGTTAACAATGCCGAAACCTTGGGCCTCGGGATCGTACGTTACATGCTTTTCATTTCATTTAACTTTAACCCACTTCGCTTTCAAAGAAGTAGCAACGACTCACAATTGGTACGTAACTAATTACACAAAGGTCGACCCTTCTCGTTTCCTTCAGCGCGCGTCGCACCTGAACTTTCACGCGTGACTACTAGGCAAGTACATGCGCTATGCCTGCTACGCGCGCACACTTAAATCGGCAAAGGCCTCCGCTGCTAAGCCTACTACGCAGCGCTCAGAGAGAACAGAAACGTGGGTACTCACCGTGAAGTCGTCCGTTGCTCAGGCTCAGCAGGTGACACGTTCAGCAGCGGTCACACTGCCGCGACGAGAAGTGAAAGCAAACGCCCAAAACCCACTACGCGCAGCCGTTACATTTCAGATACAGCAGCCAGCCAAACCTAAGCTTACCCCAACCCGTCAACACATTGCGTACGAAAACACACCCTCACGCACCCCCTTCCATATCTGTTCTGACCGATTTGTCGATTTCCGTTCCCGCGTTCGCCTGGTGGCGATGCACGTGACAATGTTCTTTTCGCGAATTCTCAGTTCATTGTGCAAGAAAATATTTCCACACGTACAGTAAACAAACAAACAAATTGAAAAAAGCTACACATTTGCGTTTCACAACTCTCTTTTTTTGTTTTTTTTCGCTACTTGCGCTACCTGACGGTCACTTATTACAGCTTGCGTTCTTCGGGATCACGGTCCCTATGATTTGACGCGAAAATCTCGAAGGCTGTTTGGGCGAGGAGGTGGCGGGGAGAGCTCGATCCTCTTATCGCTGAGTGTCCGCTCTTGGTCATTTTCCCTTTCTCTATGCTCTAAAGGTCGTCGCGCCTCTCGCTGGGATGAGTGTGCGCCTCCACGGGGCGTGGTCGCTGCTGCGCGCGCGCTTATCTCCTGATCGGGGCATTCGGGCGCTTCGCACGCCTTGTGTTTCCACCGCAAGTTTGCCATGAGTTTGCTTTGAAGTTACAGTGGTTAAAGAGTGCACGAAGGTCGCTTCGTTCGCCGCAGCGGCCGCGTTTAGGAATGGAGCGCGCAGCTTACACACGAACTAATAATTGTGGCAGTTGTTCGCGCTCGTCCTGTGTATGCTTGTGCGTTCGTTTCGTGCGTCTTTGTGTTAGAGCAGCGCGCTTTAAATGTCGAGCTGTGACAGTTAGTCCGTGCTCGTCCTGTGTATGCTCATTTCGTGCGTCCTTTCTTCTTGAGGTGCGCGCTGCATGTTTCGAGCTGCTTGCCGTTCTTCACGTCACATTACAATTTGTTGCTGCAGCATTCATTCCTTCTCCCTTATTGTGAATCAATGCACAATAAACGCTTAACTACTTATGTGAATACACGTTTCACTTTCGTGTTATACCGATTCCTTTGACAGAGGGATCAGCCATGTTTTTTTTTTCACTAAGCGCTCAATTAGGGCTGTTTCTGTGCCAGCAAACAGAGAATGATGCATACCAGTTACTATACTTACGAAACTACTTCAATTATTTCACTTGTCAACAGTAATATTTCTAGTATTTTATGTTGTGTTATTTATTGTTTTTTTTACTCAGCAGCACTTAGTATAATAAATCACCTTTTGTGTAAAATATTGCAGGCAACTTGTTGCTTCATTCGCAGGACAAGCTGCAAAAGTATTTAGGGCGATAACCACAGTAGCATGAACATTGTTGTGCAACGCTGTAGCTTTTGTGGATGTACTTTCATATACAGGTACACCTGAATACTCCATATTTGTTTCAGAGAGCAGCTCTCAGGCGCCCGTTCCTGCTCTGAGCGGCGTCGCCGTTGGCTGGCTTGGGTGTAACCGATGAGCGAACGAGGATGAAAGAGAGCGAACGCGGAGTCTGTCGACTTCACGAGCCACTGGCCTCTGACATCACTTTCTTCCTTCGTCACGCACGCTGGCCCCCCCAGTCGGAGCTCGTGCGTATGCAGGTCTCGCACGTGTACTTCGGGTGGCTTTGCTTTTAGTAGCGGGGCTGTCGGCGTTTCGCTTGGTTCGCGACACTGCAGTGTACAAACTGTTGTGCGTAGCACTCGAGCGCAGGCAGTTTCTGGGGCAATGTGTAGTGAACCGTACATTGCAAGAGCTGCGGAGAGCTAGAATATCATACACAATTGGCGTTGCCTCAACACGAAGCTGCGCTCAGAATTGGCATTAGTGAATAACGTGATCGAAGGTGTTATTTACGTTTTTTTTTTCATATAAAACAACACCTAGTCTGGTTTGGGCATCAGAATGGAGCAAGTGCAATGAATAGCATGGTAGCTGACGCCTGTGTCTGAAGAATATGATCTACCTGCACAGCACCGGAACGACCGATATTTATTCCGAAAGACCACGCTTCCTCGTTCATATCTATAAAGACGAGGGGTTTAGGGAAAGAGAGCGCCTACGCAAAATACACGAATTACGTAATATGCACTGCTCAGAAAGCCACCGACTACGGACTGTGAATCTGGTTTATAATGCAGGGAAACCGAAATGTGTGCGCCGCGAAGACAAATGAAAAAACTAGATTCCCTTATGCATCCGCTTCAGTCGACTCGAAGTCAAAAGCCATCTTCTTCGTTTTCGTCTAAGCCGATGCATTGAACTGAACATGCGCCCCCCTCCGGAAGCTTTCGGCAAGACACGTTGTTCTTTAAAACCTCCAGAATGCAATACCGTCCGTTTACGGTGCATTCGAACTTCCGATATGTGTACCTAAAACTAGCAGTAGAGCTTCGTAAAAGACTATCTAAATGCAATTGCGTCACCTCTATTGTTTACACCATGTTATCAGTTTCGCTCTGGTTTTGCTTTACATTTCCGATTTCATAGCCCTCGACAGCGTTTTCACAAGTTCACGTCCCTCCCCCGATGTTGAGGACGTGAGCGAAAGTATGCGGTGTAATAGAATGTTGTGCAGAGAATATACATTATATTGAAAAACTGAGACTGCATAAGCGAACTTTTCCAAGCCATTTGGTACAGCACCTCGACTCGGTTTATGAAAAGGTGCCCCGGAAATGGCTTCACAAATCATATAAGTGAGAGTGCCGGTAAATACTGGCTTAATACGTTGACGAAACGCGTTAAGTGCAGAAAAATGCCACGGAGAGCATTGCATAAGAATAAGGTTAGTTTGTAAATACGGGTGTAATTATTTGCAGCCGCGATAGAGGCAACTACATTTCATGAAATACTCTTATGTTCTGAATAGGCAATGAAATTTTTGCATAATAGAAACATCGTGAATCCCATTCTAGCATGCCTTTGTACAGCGGTTAAATAATTCATATGCCCCACCTAGACCAATCGAGGAGTGTATGCGTGCACCTGTGAAAGCTTGACAACGACGGCAGGTGCAGCCACCGAAAAATGGGAACTAGAGCCGCAGCCGAGCGCAAAGCGCTGTTGAGCAAAATATATGACGGAGAAGAACAACTAACGTTGACCGTTCAGCACCTTCAGGCTATCAGAGTCTCTGATACTTGTTGTCCATTCGGCAGTACTACCTATCCTTTCTGTAGTTACGAGGCATTGATGTGTCTTGCGTGCGCTCACGCCACACCAAGGCAAGACTATCTTGTTCGTCCATGCAGTGCTGAAGTATGTGCATATTATGGCGCATACATATTCATTTATACTAACCTCCTCATCCCCTATTTGTCGAAATTTTCAGAGATATTCACTTCAGCGTCTCGAATGATCGAATTGTGGTTTGGGGACGTAAATAAAGCTAACAATTAAACTATATCTCCCAATTTTTACTCTTCTATGTATAATTCTGCCGTATTTGTTCCACGTATAGATTCCACCAAGAGCAGGGCATTTTCACCTCACACATGTCAACGGCATTTACGGCATAACCAGAATAATACACTCTTTTTTATTTCAGCTAAGCTCTCTTTCTATGAATCTGTAATGTGCGTGTGCACAACGCTACATGATTCCAGCAACTGGTGACGCGTACCTCACATAGCTTTTGCGCCGACCTTATATAGCGGGGTGTCCATGGCGCGCCCACGTCTCTTCGTAAATTTTGCAGCCTATTGCAATCCACATGTGTAAAAACACGAACATATGGCGCATGTGCCACATGTGGGCAATAAAAATGGAGGCCGCACAGCCGCCGATATTAAGCTTACGATATGACGGGAATTTCAGCGCTGCTACAGTTGCGGTCGCGATGGAAAGCACGAGTCCCGAAATAAGAAATAAGATATACTTACGTGTATTTTCTACGAAAACAAGATTGTGGCTCGTTTTATGCTGCCGTACATGTGACACCGTCACAAGTAAAATTGGCTTTCGTAGCACAAGCTAAGTGACAATGTTGTTGAGTGCAACGAAAAATTGGTATTTTTTGTAAAATCAAAATCTGAAGCAGTATCTAAAAGACACAGCATTCAAATATTTCGCTGGAACAAATACATTGTCTTGCCTAAGTGATACGAAAATATCATCTCGTTTATGTGGAAATAAAAAAAATAAGAGAGCTTGGTGTGAAACTGCGAACGGATCCTAAGAAACGCTTGCTTGGCTAGCGAGCACAATACCCTAAGAGAATGAATAATTGCTGCTCTGGCCAAACGAAGCGTTAGAAATATCATCCAGAAAAATTGGCACGGAAAACTGTAAAAAAGCGTTTTATTGTTATGTCGTGAGACAAACAGACGCCTAACAATGGTCCGAGACTGGGTTCCACATTCTGGAAGATGATAAAACCAAAACGCTTGTGCGTTTTACTGGTATGCTTGGTATGTGTGCAAGGTGAGATTCTGAAAAATCGTCAATTTCCATGGATTATGTTGCTTTGCCTTATGAATATTTAATAGAAGGGGTACATTTACCCCAGTTGAATTAAACTGTGAAAAAAGTAAGACCTTCCTGTAACACTGCTGCTATCAGCGAGTGCTCAGTAACTTGTGTACCATATTCGCCTCGAAATAAGCACGTTGTTTTTTCCCTCATATAATTACACTGTTAAGTACTAGATATATTTAAGGCAAGCGCATGTCGCATATGCTTTCCTCAGCGTGCTGTCTTCTAATGAATAGTATTTAGTGACGTTTCCATATTTTTTCTAGCACTAAGACCTTTCATTCTGACGAGCGGAAACACTTCGGCAGTTGGCTGAGGAAAACTGCCATGCTTGCATTAGTAGCACTTCGCAATCACGTTCTTGATTTCTAACGCAGCAGCTCTTTGATAGCGCCATGAAAAGCACAGCTGTCATGTTCCACACTTTCGTTGATCCTTAAACAATTCTACGAGGTAAACATCGGTTGATAACATTACAGCTGACTTTTCTTGTTTCATGTCGTAAAGGGGAGGGTATTTTGCTTTTCATGCGGATATTTGACCTTTACTTCGCTCGCAAGTATACGATGCGGGTACACATGCTTGCTCAATTCCCGTTTGCTTTATATCGATTGCTAGAAACGACTCCTGGCCACGAAGATATATATCTCAGTGCTCGTAAAAAGCCGGCTTAGAAGTAGTGTAATGTTCTCTTTAATTAAAAATTCACATATGCACAGCACGCCGCGTTGTAGCGCTATAAATCCGATTCGACCGCAATTACATTGCAATGAAATCTCTAGCGCTAGCGATATCATAGTTCTCGTTCGAATGCGCGTCAGAAAGTAGTACTGCCACCTGGCATACACAGAGGCACGCCGGTGATTAATATCAATGTGCAAAAGCGAGGATGCCTGAAACGAACTTGCGGCGCAGATTTTTATTCTACTGCGGTGTGATGGCGGCCGTGGTTGTTATTGTACGGGTATATTTCATTTCAGCTTCTTGGTGGGATGTATGGCCTAAATGCTGGAAACGGAAACTCGTCGGTAACTGTTCTCAGAAGATACCGTCGTGGTACTACAGTTTCTGGAGTGGCAGATGCAAAGGTTTCCTCTACAGTGGCTGCGGCGGAAACTCAAATCGATTCAGTACGGAAGGGGAATGTCAAAAAGCGTGCACACGTGAGTACCATCTTCCGATATCCACAACTTATTTATTTCAAGTGCACAATTTTGTGAATTAATTGGACGATACCAATTTGATATCACGTTATAACAGAGGTACAACTGAGAACAATGAAAAAGTACTTTATTATTAGTGCGCTGCGCTGTTAGGGGCCCGGTTTGTCGTTCATAAATAGATTTCATGTGGAGTGGTCACGCTCAATATCAAGAGGTAACTACACGCCTAAAACAAGGCAAGTAATGCTAGAAACCAGACTAAAATAAGCGAACAAGATCTAAAGTAATATAATTAGCAAAAGCGCCAGACGTAATTGAACCAATTACCTTAAAATCGCTAAAAACTATTCGGAAACGTACGGCTGACACCCACGCTATGCGAGAGAGGGCGCCACCACCTCGCCAAATGCGCAGTTGCCCCACCCACCGGCACTTCTCCGGCGCCCAATAAACCCGCGCCGTGTGGCAAACGCACCTGGAAAGAGAGCGTCGGCGCCAGGCATATCCCGAGGTGAAGACTCGTGAGCAACAGCCGTTACCAGCGTTACTGTCACGGGATATTTATCGGACAGCTGAACAAGAGCATAGTCAACGCATACCATATACAGAACTTCAAATGGGCCAAATAAAATATGAATTGTGGGTCCGAGAAGTGTCAGTAATACTCCATTCACGTGTATCTGTAGGGCCTCGTGTAAGGTTTATTATCCACAGGGAACAATATAGTACGAGAATTTGCAAGGCTGTGAACCATAACGGGTCACAGCTGTCAGGAACTACAGAAGGATGTGTCTCAACAACAGTATAAAATGAATTTGGGCCCCAAAGATTCAATCCAGGGCAAATCAGTACTTATGGGAGAACAAGACAGGTACAACCATTGTCATTAGGAAGGAAATGGCAATGTTCTTCAATTGTTCTGCATTTATCTTGCTCCGGTCATATAATTTCCAGAAAGCCAATAAGGCAGGTGGGACTGTCACATGGGGAGTTCAAGCATTTTGAACAAGCGCAAATGAAGGCTACGATTGTAATAAAATTTGTAAAATTTAAAAGCTGAATGCTTCTACCTCAGGGGCAAATATTTCAATTAAGACTTTACAATTAGACTATGAACATTTTAATTTATGAGAAGAACTGTACAGGCTCAAACCTTCAGCACTTTTAGGAGTGATTGCTGCTCCAAAAACATTACGTGCCCTGGACCTAGGGAGCAATTATTTCCAATACAGCTGCATGAGAACTACACTTAGAGATCATGAGCACCTGATTTTTTGATGACATACTAATCCTCACTGAGAAAAAGCCAGTGTAGTTTGTAAGAACGCAACGCCAGTAATCGCTTTTAAATGTTCCTTGAAATTGTGTGCTCATTAAAGGTAGATAATGAAGTTGAAATTTTGAATTCACTGAACGGCTGACATATGTTTCATTGACTGCTTCAAAGGTGAGCCTTCACAGCGGAGGAGGCAACATGCTAGGATACCAAAATATCGCCGCCGAGTAGACAAGGTGCCCCAGCTAGATCTAGCCAGAGTTTTAAAAAATAAGGCAGCTTCGCACCAGGGGGGACCAAGCCTGAAAGAAGAGCGGGGCTGGGCGGCTTTCTTTGTGTCTGTTTATTTTTTCTCTTTATTTCTTTTTTTTCCATTTTCTCAGTTTGTTCTGTCTGTTCCTTTCTCTACATTTCCCTATTTCTGTCTTGCTCTGTGTTCTCTATATCTTGTTTCTATATATTTTTTTTAATATTTCTCCTTGTGTCTTTCCATGTTTTTATGTCTTTATTTTCATTATTTCTATCTAGTTCACTTTCTCTTTCCTTCTATTCCTGTCTTTCTCTCTCTTTCTTCCTTTCTCTTAGTACTCGTACTTTTTGCCTATCCAAGTTATTGCATCCCACGCTGGGTAAATTGTTGCACGCGTTCTGAGAGTCATGAAGAAGATGAAGAAGAAGACGAAGAGAGCACGTGCCAGCCGACTTATAGCAGTCATAATGATGATCATAATGATAGTTCTTTCACGACCAACGGAGTTTCTTCTAGCGAAGAAATTTTACTTCGTCTTTACTCGGTAGTGGGGCTGCCCAATTACTGTAGCACATACCCGACCGAGTTTCCTGGTTCGCCGGACAAGGAAGAATTTGCTAAACAGGTTGGCTACTAAAAATCTACTGATGAACTTGATGAAAACGCGACCAAACTCACAGTGCCGTCTATTGAAAGGATTTAGTGACGCTGTTTTTCTGTTTTGCTTGACTGCTTGATTACACAACTGTAAATAACTTCTTCGGCAACAGAGCTGGGAAAAATGTTCCAACGAAACGAATCTGCTTCCTGCAGATACGCGCAATACACAAAAATTATCATGTGACATGCCATCTTGCTTTATATTTATTTCCAACAATTCTTTACAATTTTCCCTGGGGTCCTTCAGCGAAAAGCTGCTGTAAACAGCTTGGAAGTGCCTGAAGGTCCTTTATGACAGCACTGTAGACAGCATACAGCAAAACATATATACATAAGTGCATATATTGTTTGTCGTCATACTGTATATTAGCCGTGAGTTTGTGTGTATCAGTCGTGATGAGACAGTTAAAAGCAATAAAACGCCGTGAAGCAGCGCAACTTTACGTCACAATTAAACTTAGAAGAAATACAAAAAAGTGTATCAAGAAAGAAAACAAGACATTAGTAACAGTTTAATACTAGATCCATGTACTTGTTTTCAAACACAGGCGTTGTGGAACCATTGAAAAACGAAAGTGCTCACGCATTTCTTTCCCGGTTAAGACATGAACGTCAATAGCTTGCTTTTCATATTTATTAAAAAGTGAAAAACATTCTAGGCTAGCGATTGCATTAGATAATCAGTAGGCCTTTTCCGGACAAGCCATTTATCCTGGCTACACGTGCGTGTGTCAGATGCCGTTGTAGTATTGGCCGTGATTTGAGAAGTGAAGAGAACTTGTCAGAGCAAAATAAGTGTGAATGCTGCAAACAAAAGCCATACACAACAGGCACTTTGATAATGTTAAATATGGTATAAAGTGATAAAGTTGTGTGGGTCCTTTTCGCCGTTGATCTATCTATTACAGGTCGTCACAAAAATAGGGAAGTCTGCAGCTTGAAGCCAAAAGCCGGGGTGTGCCAAGGTTTCCGTCCATCGTGGTATTACGATGCTGTGCACGATCGTTGCCGTGGGTTTATTTACAGTGGATGCAATGGGAACGCGAACAGATTTCCAAGCTGCGAGAAGTGCATGAGACGGTGCAGTGGTAAGTTAGAGAGATTGTTATTAAGAGTGGTGGTAGGTACTTTTACTTTTCTTGTTTGCTATGTCAAGGTATTCTTTTCGGTATTGCGTAGCATGCAAGAGCACCGATGCGCGTCCCATGCCAAGTGAGCACAGACATCATAAGGTTTGGAACCAAAATACAATGATTGGCCAAAAAAAAAAAAAAGCGAACATGCCGATCTCTTCTCAACGGCTAATAGATCCTACGCTCGCTGCAAGTTCAGTGAATATCGTTCTTCGGAGTTTGAACTGGGTCATTTTATATCCTTTCTTACAGAAAAACACAAACGCTGCGAAGCATCACTTCATGCTCGAAACAAATGCTCGTACATATCTAAAAACAGTACATCTAATACACCGGATGATCCGTATGTAATGTATGCTCTCATTAGAAGCCCTGAATTTACCAAAAAAGTTGGGTCTGCAACGAAATCCCCGCAATGGCGAATCAATCAATGTGATAGCAACAAGCTGAAATGTCACGCGAAGAACGGAATGCAGCTCGAAACTTGTAGCCTACTGCTCCATTAAAAAGGAAGCATGAAAACAACACAACATAGGATGAGCGCGAACAAACAACTGTCAGCGTTCTTACTTCGTGTTTGCAAACGCGGCCGCTGTTTGTGGGGTTAGCGTATATTTGTGTTTGCACAGCCTTTTGCAAACACGGTCGCTGGCAGCGAGCGAAGTGACCTTCACGCATTCTGTAACTTAAACGTAAACGTGCGATGAAAGAACAGGACGTACAAAGCGCCCCCATCACGGCATGAGCGAGCGCGCATGGGCTACAACGCCCTGTAGGGCAATGTACAGGTAGGGGCGCGTGCACATCGCACGAGCGGGGCGACGACCTTTAAAGCGCACCCGGCGCGCCCTTCACGCCTGCTCGCTGGCGATAACGGAAAACAAGTGCATCCGAGCTCTGCGTATTGCCAGCTGTAAAGGGTGTATATAAATACTCGCCAATAGCGGAAGATGACTCTAACGGGAGATGACGAGGTGTACCGCTATCGTACCGTCCGACAAGGAGCCCGTCGTCCATATCGAAGTACATGGCTGGAAAAAATGGAAAGATCTAGTCGGCACAATCACTGCTAGTTTGTTATGAAGATTAAATGTGCAGGACTATATCATACTGACATCAAAATGCTCAACAGTTTCCAACAGAACCTAGATATGCCGGAAGCGGCACACTAGAGGGGATTTTTGTGAGATCGCCTAGTGCGAGCGCCTTCTGAACAAATTTAGACGAGTAGTTAAACCTCACAACACTGCATCAACCTAAGACGCCCAACACTACCTAGTTGTCAGAGACGCGACGATAGGAAATTGTAAAATGGCTGCGCGTAGTGCCTACTAGTTCTTCTTATACTGGAAAGAGTGCCGAGGCCAGCCACTCATGCAAGAAGTGAATTGGAAAGATGTTATTGAACTAACTCGCTCACAAGGGTCATCCGTGCAAGTCAGCGATACCATTCATCAAAATTCCCGTAAAGGCCAGTGTTTTAGACAGCAAACCTCAGTGAACCAAGCCTACAGCTATGCACATCTAGCTGGTCCAATCTTCGTTCCGTCGCAAGACTTTGACCATGGCCGAGCTTTCTCAGCCAAATCTGCTACATAACAGCGCTACATGGCACACCACTTATGCTTATGACAAGGGCTTACGTATTCATGCAGGCTGCAAATGCACGCCCAAACTCTCTTCTTTTGTCGCGATCGCGTAAAATGTCAAGCCATACAGCAAAGACAGAGCTGAACGCCAGCGAGGAGAATGGAGCATATCATGCGAGAGTTCGCGATTTGTTACCCGCCTAGCCGCTAATTTATAAGCAGTATAAACACTGGCCACTCGCTTCAGTAAAGTTACCACAGGATCAAAAGTCTGATGTGCTAAAGACAAACTTTGTTAACGATGGTGCCAGAGCCTCCGGAACGAACAAAGCGTCGGAAAACCAGGCAGATTTACCGGCAAAGAGAATGGCACACACTCTCGGCAGCGCTATAGTCAAGCACTCGGCAATGCAGCTCCGTAACCACCACAGAGCTCCGCCAGTGAAGGATTGTCGCTGGAAGTACGAGGGCATGCTCATTTCTTTTAGCAGATAGCATCCGCTGCAGAGAGACATGCAGGAACCGTAGTCGTTATTTCGCAAGCGCCAGTCCAGCGTTTGGTGGGCTTTGTTCTGTTGCACCACTATATTTGCTTCGTAATCTAAGAAAGAATTCATGGGAAGGTGCTCCGCCATTAAAGGCTATCTGGGACGTGAGATCCTGATAAGGCGTCGCTTTACAGTCGTAAGTGGAACTGACAAAACACGCAATTGGGTAACCGGTAACAAATCGCTGGTGTCGGTTATATATGTCCCGTTCCACTCAACTAAGCAAAAACTTAAAGACGACTACTTTTCCATATAAGAATCGCGAATCAACTCAGATCCACATACAATTCCCGCCTGTTACGATTAATATAGCTTGGCCGTTTTTTTTCTGGAACCTATGCCGAATAAGATGAAAAGTGTAGTCCGAGTACAAGTACTTAGCATCTTTTGAAATAATATATTTTAATGAACGAATCATCATCGTCATAGCAAGAGCGGGTAGAATGTAACACCTAATTCAACTTCATTATGAGCGGCTCATGAACGATCTTAGGGGAATCTATACATTTTAGATGTCCAGATAATACTCATGATGCTTGTGCTGTACCAGACTCTTGTGCTGTACCAGAGTTGATCTCATTACCAAAAAATTAGCGGTTGTTCCGTGTACGAATACAACCGACGAGCGAAGCTCCTTAGAAATGGGACGTAAACGATTTGTACGCTTTGAAACTGCAGGCGGCGTCGGCGCTTTGATTCGGCCGCTCTAGCACGTACGGCAGGATCCTCTTGGCGTAGCCGTTGCAGCTCCACTCGTCGTGCTTCAACCGCAGGATCTTGCTGCCGCTGCTTTGGCTTTGCGTTCCGCATCCTTGCCGGGCTGCTTATCGTCTTCATCATCACGTTTACGTTTCTGAGGACGACTATCAATGTACTGTGAGCAGCCCTAACTATACTCGCGGACAACTTTTCTTTGGCAATGAAGGGAAAGCTACAGGGGCGGAGCTTCTGCACATGTACTACTACGCGAAGTAGTCCGGTATGGCGTGCGTCCCGCACCGCTGTGGAAAGTGATAGCTGCGCGCGATCAGCGTTTCATATCGACGAAGACGCAGCTTGGCGTTCGAGGTACACACAAAAAGGCGGGGCTTTCTCACGCGTGCAAAAACGCGAAGTGACAACGTATAATATAAATTAAATCAAATACGGATATCCTACTGGTGCGAGCTGTGTCCTGTCTCAAAGAGCTACATGCAAGAAATGAAGGCAGTATTTTTCATTTTCCACACAGAAAATAAGGTTACAATTGTTAGACTACATTCATTAGCGGTAGGATACGCGCGATTTGGCTGTGTAGCCTTCGCTGCATTGCCAAGAAAAAGTTGTCCGCGAGTATAATATCAAGTGGGCCCCATTTTTTTATGTCCGAAAACATGGTTTTCGATTAATTGTACTGTCGTTTAGCCCTTTCAGTCCCGAATTAACTATTTTCAATGTAAGCAACTAGTTTTTCCATTTTGAGATGCGCATGATCGTGGTAGTCCAAAAAAAACTGAAAAAAATATTTGCTCACACTTTTCAGTGAAGAGTAATTAATGGGACAATTGATTTAATAAATATTTATTATTTAATATTATTTCCACAATTTTTACTTTGTTTATTACTTAAAATGTTATTTAGACAGGATAGCATACTGTCCAATAGCCAAAATTCAAATTTCCGGCACAGAACTAAAATAAATGCCCTATCTCTGCATAGTGAAAGAAGACGCTGCCTCAGCAAAATGCGCGAACAGCACAACCGCTTCTGTAATTTCTTCGTTCAGACGTGACCTCGCTGTATTGTGGATACCATGTTGACACCACATGTAGGGCAGATGCTAAATACGGGTTCTTGAGGAAGAACAACGCTTTATCTTTACCAGATGCTTGCTGACTGACCTACATAATTTATGATTCCAAATGGAATCACTGGGACTGAAAGGGTTAGGAACGCGAACTGTTTTTGCGCAACGTGCCTTCTTCTTTTGCGCAACGCGCGCCGAACGCCGCGCGCTTTGTTTTCTTTCCTTCTTTTTTTTCTTTTCCTTCTTTTTTCTATTTCGCCGGGGCCGGCTGAGACGAAGAAAGAGGGAGGGCAGAAACGAAGAAAGAGGGAGAGGGAAACTAATCTGCCTCCGTTTCGCATGCGTTCGTATTCTCGCGCTTTTCGCATCGTGCAGACGCCACCCACGTTTCAGCGCTCATAACGCTCATTTATCCTCCCGCGTGAGGGGGAGAGGCCACAGCTGGCACCGTGCCAGGGAGCTTCAACGGCGTTGGGGTGCGGACCTAAGGAGCTTCGCTCCTAATAAGACAAAAAAGCATAACCAACTGGCAGTGTATCGTTGTAACAATAATAGCCCTTAAGTAAACCTTTCAGAACCACTTTGAGACGGGATCGGCTACATGTGCACATGCTAAAACTGAGGCTCAGGCTGGTACATTGTATACATAATAGCTAGACAGTTGTGCACGTCTACATCTAAGCTTTCGGATGAAATCATTTATCAACGTACAGGAATGTTAAAAAATATCCACCCTGTGGCTGCAGAACAAAGTTGTTTTCGAACTCTTTTCTTTCCCAGTACGTACAAGATAGTGGAGCGGTTCTGTAATGATATATCAAATGCAAATATTTTTTCTGCTTTGGCAACGTTCAACACCATGTAATAATTATAGGAATGATATATTTGCATAATTATTAAGCTTAAGAACAAAACGTCCCACAGTTGATTGTGTGTCTGTAAATGTTTTTTTCATATCATACCATATCATATCATATCACAGAGCCCAGGCCATGACGCTTAGACTCCTGCAGACTGATTCATATCCAAATGCGGCCTTATTTCACAAAATTTACCCGGATATTTACACTAGAAGCTCGTGTCCCCGTTGTGGGGAAGTAGCTAACTTAGAGCATATGCTCTGGCGATGCCCCCTCGTTACTGGGCAGTGAACAAGCCAACCCAGCCAAGTGGTGCTCCGCCATCAGAAGCTCCAACAAGGGGGGATCAGCTTTGGGCCGTCCAGAGAGCCCACGATGCGGCGGTCAGGCTTAGCCTGCCCGTCCCAACGTGGGAGAAGCCCACTGCGCGCTAGTCGCGTCTCTCAGGACTATAATAAAGTTCCACCATACATCCATATCATTAGTCTTTCCCCATACTTAGTAACCACATGACTCTATAGGTATGCAACAAATGAATAAGAAAGAAAGTTAAATGTTTTAATCAGAAGCTTTAATCAGAAGCTGGCGACGTTAGTCTGCATAGCTATTCGCCTGACATGCTGCTCTAGGTGCTGCGAGATAATTAAGGTATATACACTGCAATCACATTACACAAAGAGCCACACACACATATATTACACTGTTTGCGAAGTTCTGTTCAGACTCGTAGCCCGCAAGAAAGTCAACAGCGCTTTTGTGGCGCGTAGTGCACGAGTCCCGTCGAAGGTGTGAGGCCACCTTCAAAGCCTGTCTCACTGATGCGTATTGCCTGCATCCACACAGAACATATGTTTCAGGTATTCTGGAACGTTACAGTGAACGCACAAAAAAATGAGCGAAATGGTTAGACATGCAATTTATAGCATAGTCATTGATACCCTGCTTTCGTCTCTGCAACACAAGGCTGATATCAAAGCTAATAGGCTTGTCGCTGCTGCATTAGTTACGGTACAATTGTGTTCTATACACGGCAAAAATCTTTTTTCGTTTGTTTTAGTGTCTTCATAGTTTTCAACATTGTGAGCAACCTGACAGTGTTTACGCATAAGTATACGACGTCACCATCGTCATGAGTTTAATAAATCACTTTATCTCAAAATTTCCTTTTTTTTCTTTCATTTGCAGGCAACAAGGACGGAAAGAAGATATGCGAAAAACGAACAGTGGTTTTTCGGAGGAACTTCAACTTAGGGCTTCAACCGAGCCGCAATGCATCTTTACACACTTTGGCAAATATATTTCGATGGTGACAGTGAAGTCACCGAATAAACCTAAAATTAAAAAAAAACTGAAAGAAATTCGGGTAAAGTAACATAGTTAGAGCATATCAGTGGTACGACACTGAGCCCTGGCCTGCGGGAACCTTGGCGATAGGCGCACTTTTGCGTGTGTGCTGTCTACACAACAAGAGCGCGGTTAACGATATAAAATGTATTATTATGCATGGGACAGAAGTGAGGTGCTCCGCAGAATATGACAGACGTGCGAGACAATGTGTGTCCTGGTGCGACGCCCGATCGACCTTAACAGGAGACGACGCGTTAAAAATATTCATTTGCGTGGCTTAGCTGTGCTGTGAGCCGGCAGAGGACGTTACTCTGGCATGTGCAACTTGAGTTCACCCGACCGTCGAAACAGCAGGCCTGAATTGCGACCTACGCGAATTATCGGGACACATTTGCTTGCTTGCTGCCGCAACCTATGCTACCAAGGTGCAGGTTACCATAGAAAAAATAAATATCAGCAAACGGAAGAATAATGGTGTCGCGGCCATAATAACATTCAAAGCTCACCTTAGATTATTCTGGTAGGTTGTTTCGCCATTGATCATCACGCTCGAAAAAACACCACTTCATGGAAACGAAAAAAAAAAGAACAGAAAAAAATGCCATATCCACGAAGTGAATGATGATGAGTGGGCGAAGCTCGATCGTTTTCATCCATGGCAGAAAGAGAATGTGTGATCTGGAACGCGCTTATACTTCATGGTGATCAGCATCATCGTCATCGTTATCACGTGTAGTGGGTAAATTGGACTATACTGGAACGCGCTTATACTTCATCGTTATCACGTGTAGTGGGTACATTCCACTATACTGCGTCATCGTCATCTTTATCACGTGGAGTGGGTACATTCCACTACGCGTGGCTATCTACCTACCTACTATTACTACTACTACTACGACAACTACAGAGGAGGGACAGACCCACACCCTTAGGAGCTTCGCCCCTAAAAAATTCCTGGCTTCCACGGAAGCTGGAAGAGGGGCCTTTCTGGAGCCCGTTGTAAATCCTCTAGGGGCACCTATTAAAAGTACACTTGCAAGGATACCCACTACGCCAGAGATTATTATTTTTGTGAAGTAGGGATGCACCCACTCTGCTATCATTTGTCTTTCTGCGGATAAGTGATGTACCCGCTACACATCCTTAAGGCATTATGTGCGCCTTGTTGATGCTACATGTGGATAATGACGATGAAAAAATTATGGCCGAGCGCTTTCAGTGGGTGGGCTGCTGTAAACCACACACTCATCTACCAATGAGCAATGCGTGATTCCTGGCTGTTATCTTACTCTACTGCTATGCTATAATGCGTATGTTAAAGCGATTCCTTGCCCGACATGACGCTTGTACAGGGTCCCTATTGCAGAGGAGTTTTAAGCGCCAGCGTCGCTCTGGGGTAGAATGCTCGACCGCCGCGCAGAGCACCCGGGTTCAGATCCCATCGGTTTCATGGTTAATATTTCCTGATTTCGTTTTTTTCTTATTTCGCGCGATGTCGGTGACGGAAACCGGCATTGGCGGACAACTGCGGCATTTTTGTTGTGATCTCATAACCGCTTTCGCTGTAAAATTCGCCCGCAATGAATTGTGATTGCGAAATAAAGGTGCTTTGTGCAAGCTAGGCTGATTCGCCAAGAAATGTTCAGAAGAGGTCACTTAACTCATAATTGCCCACGTACCTGAATTGGACTCACTCTCAAATGCCATGCACAAAAGGTGCTGCCAGCCCCAGAAATCAATAATAATAAAATAACAATAATCGCCATGAATCATCCACATAAAGTTCACGAACGAGTTTGTTGGCTTTCTGGCCTTGAAAATGTAAAGCAGGTGAAATGGTTTGCTATTTCGGGCCGGGATAACGGAAAATCATGAACCTGTGGATTGGGTCACTTGGTGCACTGCTGAAAACATTCACGAGTAGGGCAAAGAACGAGGGCAGTAAAGGCACCAGAAAACAGGATGGGTGCCCGTCCTGTTTTCTTGTGCCAGTATTGTCTTTAATGTCTTACAATTACCATAAAATGACTCCGTTCTTTGCGCTACACATCAATATTCTCATACAAAGCAGCTTTCTTTCGTTTTTCAACGTCGTGGCTTGCCATGGCCGACATAAGGCAATCATCACTTTCGATATCTTTGGAGGGAACACAGCGCAAAAGAAGACGGGTGTATGGAAGGGCGACGCACACACAGCGCTGACTTACAACAGTTTATTCAATGGCAGGGAAGGGTGAACATTTAAAGATACGCCACTGACATGGGCGACGACGAGAGAAAATGGCAATAATTTTATTTACTGAATATTATTCATAGTGAAAACGCCACTGCGCACAATGATGTGTCAATCATAGCCTGTTTATATACGATATCTCACGACATAAAATTGCAATTGAAGGAGTACTGACACATGTGCTATCAAACTTCCTGATGAAATCTGCCTTAATTATTTCGTATTTAAACTGAGAATTATGCTTAGCCAGCACCTCGCTTTTTTCAAAGAGGGGCTCGCATCAGCAGTCGCTACAATGGACGCCTAATGGATGCCCTTCTTCTGCGGTGTGTTCCCTCGTATGTTCAACCAACACGCCCAAACATCGACGTTAAGTCGATATCTTTGTTTTGTTAAGAAAGTGGCAGCGTTAAAGATCATGTATCAAATATACTTGCACAAAGTGTCTAAAGAGCGAGAGAGACACCAAGGCAAATAAAAAGTAAGGAGGTTGACCAGGTTGCGTACAATTAGCTACCCTACACAGCTGTTGGGAGAAGGTGACAGAAATAATTGAGAAAAGAAGAATCAACGAGAGAACAGCTGATACGCGCTCACACCAGCCTTCAGCGTGCGTACACACGGAGTCCCAAATAACTGTGTTACAGCTCAGCTTGTGTGCGATTGTCTTAGATAAAGTAGATAAAATAGTAAAGCACATAGAGGAGGCATCAATATCATTTTTCTTAGTGACGCTAAAATAAATAAAAAACGAACGTTTTCCGCGACTTAGTAAATACTTTATGAAAAAAGAACGAAATCGTGAATACATTTTTTTTTGGTTTAGTGATTTGTTCCTAAAGACTGCATCCGTTATCGAACGTGAATAAAAAAGGAGGAGAAAGTATCTAGAAGCATAATGATGTCACCTTTTACCTTAGCGGACTTTTCTTTACGCATCTTCCTGACACGCTTGTATGCTGTTTGGAATTCCGTCTTGTGTTCTGGCGCTCTTATATTGCGAGTTTGCTGCACACAATATGCATACAATCCACATTGAGAAATTGTATACAACTGGCATCATTTCACTTTCTGCTGTCATCCCAAAGGGACACTGCTAGGACGAATTCTAGTATACGAGATAAAAAAGTCACAGTTTCACCGCAAGGGTGAAGCAATGAATGCGATAGCAACAAATTCTAATGTTATTCGAAGTGAGGCTGGCAGCTAACTCTTGGGTCCGATCTCACGCAACTCTACAAAATGCTGGTTTAAGAGCATACGGCCGCTCCAGGGACACAATGTCCTCGCGTTGAGAGCGGAGCACGTAGGAGCCAGCCGCCCGCTGTCGCCTGCTGAGATTTAGAGATAACGCGTGTGCAAGCGACGACCGCGCTCGTAAAACCAAAGGTCGCAGTGGCTGCATGAGGGACCCCCCCCCCCCTCACGTCAATCTGCGCTTGTTAAAGGCACGCGAGGTGTTTCCTCTATTCTTGAGCATTCCCCAGCTGGTCGAACAGGCGGGGGGGATCTTATCGTACACGCCTCGGAGCTGCGGAGATGGGCCCGCTCGTTTGATGTGCGCTTCAGCCGCGTTTGTCGCCGCCGCTCCCGTGCTGTTACCCGCGGGTAGAAGGTACGATGCGCCGGGGGTTCTATGAATTTGAACTTTATACGCAAAGTGACGGCGGCGGAGACGGCAACGGCTACGGCAATGGCGATGGCAAAAACCCGTCGAGACTGTCCATATAATTGCTATCGCAATAAAAGGCGTCAATAATACTGTAATTTTTCACAAGCGCAGCCACATCGAACAAGCATAACCACATCATATCCTAGAAAGAGCTTAAGACATGCTGATAAAAACAATTGTGGCATAGCCGAAATCAAGGAGCAGAAATACTGTTTTGGCATGTATGCATCAGTTTCGTTTTGTACATAGCGTTCAAATTGTGGCTTTCATTTCATAATCAGCACTATACCCGTGTTGCACTCAGTAAAAACACGGTTGACGTCGTTAACAGTCAATAAAAAATTATTTTAAACAAGCGTCACCGTATACCAAGAATCAAATCGGGTTTAACCAGTAGTTAGGACAATACATGATGCGCAGACTCATTGCCCTATCATACGAAATGAGGAGGAAGGTGCAGTGACCCTGCGCTGCACCCCATGAGAGAACAGGCCCCAGAGCTTCTCAAGCTGCTAGAGCAGCTTCTTGGCCCCTTCCCCATTGGTTATTAAGAATTCTTGGTTGCAATTGAGAGAGAGAGAGAGAGAGAGAGAGAAGCAGAGAGAGAGAGAGAGAGAGAGAGAGAGAGAGAGAGAGAGAATTAGACGCAGTTGTACGCCTCAAGAAAAGTCAAGGCAACCGCTTTAAAGTGAAATTAGTTGCTACAGAAAGCCACCTCGGCCATAAAGCAAGCACTAAACAAATTCAAACGAAGGCAGAAAAGGTATTAGGAAACACTTGATTATAGCAGCCGACTGCTACGTTAGATCGCTGACCGGCAAGTACCGCACGATTGACCTTATGGTTAACGTATCAATACAACACTCACGAAGTATAGTCAGCGGCCTCAAAAGTGTGAACCTTTTAAGGTTACTCTCGTTCTCAAACAATTTGCGTTAGCTGTTTAATATATGTACTTTCAATTCCGCTGCACTACGGGCACATCCTCTAGCAGGTTATGAATGTCACGAGTGGTTTCAGCGTACCATACCATTTCTCATCGAATTGGAAGGTAACCGCACCAAAAGACAACACTTAGAATGTTGGCATATTCAAACGAGACCTGGAAACATTAACTATTCAACGTGGACCCTGCCGAGCGTGTATGTACACGATCTCCGAAACCAATGAAGACAACGCGTTGATAAGAGCGGTGCCGAGAACGACGGTGGAGGGGTAGACAGCGAGTAAAAATCGCTAGCTTCGGAGCCGGCCGGACAGTTCCCTTTTGAAGAAGAGGCCGAGCGGGTCTCCAAATGTAGGGCCAGTTTTTAAAATTCAACACTAAAGATCAAGCTAGACTGGAGAGCCTTTTTTATTCTTATACCATTTCTAACAGAAAAAGAGCGAGTGCAGAGTTTTCAAGATTAAAAGGCAATCGTCGCCTAATGAATACCTACTAAAATTGTTCTCCCAAGGAAGCACAAACTTCGAAGTGAAATAGTTGCAGCTAATATATCATTATAAACATTTGTAGGCGATAATAATGTTTGTTACAAGATAGGCGCAATGATGAGCTCAGGGTACTCTAAAAATTGTTTTTATTAATAAGACAAGTAGATGATGCTGAGGATGTCAAAACATACATAATGAAGCAAACAAATTGTGCTGCAGTTTATGTGTTAAAAAATGAAGCTCCGTTCAATTTCGAGTGGCACCTGAGGTGGCAGAAGGTACTGCGGTCATTCTACCTTTTTTTTTTACTAATGTCACCTTCTCCAAGGTACTTCGAACAGCACAATTTACAGGATACATGTTTTAAATTCTTTATTATACCTGCTGTATATTGCGATGACGAACTCAATTGCCGCATGGACGTAAT
Source organism: Rhipicephalus appendiculatus (assembly GCA_030522465.1). Lineage (NCBI taxonomy): Eukaryota > Metazoa > Arthropoda > Arachnida > Ixodida > Ixodidae > Rhipicephalus > Rhipicephalus appendiculatus. The sequence continues at coordinate 24,478 of JALIZH010012242.1, forward strand.
GAGCTTCACTTTGTGTTGGGGCATTTTGTGAATCTCTTATTGTTATTTAATGATACTCCAAAATATTGAGCGCATGGAACTTCGTTTGTCTAAGGGCCACGGTTATATGTAGATTTAAATATTGCTTAATAAAAAAGCAGAGCTGGGCCATATCGCGATACTGCCCAACCAATCTGGATGGTATCTCTAATAACGGTGTCATACGGTCAACCTTGATCGCCATCGGGCCTGATCCGGATCGAAGCTCTCGGTCGTGATTGGCTCCTTTACGCGAGCTGCAGAAGGTATGGCCAGTCTCTGCTGAAATTTGATGCCGATTAAGGGCAATCGCGATTAGCAGTGCACCGTGCGACACAGGTATTAGATACTGCAACAGCGATGCAAGAGTATCGCGATAACATCTTTTCAGTTACTTTTGAGTATCTGTATTTCTGTGTATAGAGGTACATTTGATAAATGTATTTGTATTTCGTTAATGAAATATTTTTACGGTGTATCGATTATATTGCGACACTAGGAAAGACACATGTATTTCGTTGTATTTATTTTCTTGAAAGGAGCGGTCTTCCGCCTCACTTTCAAGAATGACACACAGTCGCCAAGCCAAGCAATGACATACCGTCGGTCATCGACAAAGAAAGGATGGTGAACGGTTCCATGCACTCACAGAATGACCCATCTGGTTGCTAAGCTTTCCAGAACAAGTATATCGATATTCGCATTCCGAGGAAACCAAGTATTCCTGCCCAGCCCCGATAAAAAGGAGCAATTCTGTGATAGCAGCTGAAGTGGCCCCATACGCGGTGGTGTATGTATGTATGTATGCGCGTATGTATGTATGTATGTATGCATGTATGTATGTATGTATGTATGTATGTATGTATGTATGTATGTATGTATGTATGTATGTATGTATGTATGTATGTATGTATACGTCGATGTGAAGAGTCTGTCTTCGGTTGCCGTAAAACAAATTCGAAAAAGGCATAAGCTTCTAAAAAACTGTGTCGTTGCTTGATCGTGGAGACCGATCTTCACCAAGACTAAATTGGCTTCAACATTTTTGTCTTGATGAAGATCGGTCTCCGATCGAATCATCAACAAGTAAAATTTTTTTAACAAGCGTATACCTATTTCATATACATATCGATATATATATATATATATATATATATATATATATATACGTATATGAGAGTCTGTCTGTACATCGAGCATAGCTCTAGCTGTCTGTCGACGTCGATCGAGACATCTCATCAGACTATGCTAGCATGTGTGAGATCGTCTAGATGACGTCGCATATGTAGAGTATATATATATATATATATATATATATATATATATATATATATATATATATATGAGACTACAGACAGATGCAGAGTATAGAGCTATACATACATACTCTATAGCTCTATACTCTGCATCTATCTGTAGTCTCATATACTATGTACAGCACGAGCTAGTACATCTCTCATCATACGAGTCTCGTCTGCAGACTGATGCTCAGTGTATGCGAGATACTAGTCAGCTGCTCTCGTATAGATCACGCACTACGTGACGCTACAGCAGAGTGTCACACTCGCGTATGCACAGCGCGCTGACTGACGCTCACGTAGTACACATATATACATAGTGACGAGATGACGCACGTAGCTCAGTGTAGAGCATCGACGCGTATCGAGTCGCAGTCGATCTGCGTGCAGTATCTCGTCACTCATCTCACATACATACATACTCTATAGCTCTATACTCTGCATCTGTCTGTAGTCTCATATACTATGTACAGCACGAGCTAGTACATCTCTATATATATATATATATATATATATATATAGTGATGCGACGACACTGCACTCGCGCGCAGCTGCATGCTCGCGTGATAGAGAGAGAGCAGTATGTATCGCTGTCAGAGACGCTGTCTCTGTGTGTCTGCATATATATATGTATCAGTATGAGACGCTCGTCGTGATAGCAGCGCACTGCATCGCTGCTATGAGTCAGTGCGACATATGATGAGCGACATCTACTGATGAGCGATATATACGTGCGCACAGTCTCGCTCGAGCACGTGAGAGCGCTGTAGTGTGTATGCACAGCGTATCTGAGAGATCGCACGCTCGTCAGAGTGCACTATCAGCAGCTGACGCATATAGTATCAGTGACTGCAGTGCATGTGAGCTCTGCGTGCAGTACGTGTAGCGCATCGTGTGAGCTATCGACATGAGCGATCGACATGTGCGCATAGCAGATGAGTCATGAGTAGATGCTGTGAGACGACGTGTCTCGACTCGAGCTCTGCGACTACATAGTGTCACATGTCTGCTGCATAGCTGCACTCTCTGCTCTCACTGATCGCACGTCTACGTCTGTGTGATGTATAGTCACTAGCTCTACATATGACGCGCTCATACGACACTCTCAGATCATCGATGTCTAGATCTCAGCAGAGTGTATCGATGTCATCACGTGTCTCTGTACGTGTACTCATGTGCGACAGCAGATCTCTAGCTGCACACTCTGTCGACGATCGACAGTATGTGCATATGTATAGTCACATACGTGTGCTGACGACTCGCGTCATGCGACTCTGCTGCATGAGCGCGTCAGATCACATGCATAGAGCTATATCTACATGCGAGCTATATGATGAGTAGCAGTATATGCGATCTACACATCGCTCTATCTACTGATGAGATATCTAGCATAGCGATCTATGAGCATATCATATCTGCATCATGATCTCTGATGCACATGTAGTCTGCATCATGCGCTCTGCTGCATACGCTGCGAGCGTGTGTGCACTCACTAGATGTACGTGAGTGTGATAGCTATATAGATACATGACAGACAGTACTATGATGCATGACACACAGTCATCTAGAGCATGATATAGATACGTATCAGAGCATGTGATGTGCGTACATATCATACACTCTGCAGTGTGCACAGCATGCGCGTGCTGTACTGTCATGTACTCTCGTAGTATCAGTGTCGTACACGCTACGCACAGATACGATGACTACGACTCTACGAGAGCTCACTATCTACGTGCACGAGACACGCGAGCAGAGACGTGACAGATCTACTCGAGCAGACTATGTGCTGATATATATAGTAGCAGTAGTGTGTGTGCTGTATGTCGTGCGATAGATCGATATACACGAGCGTAGCATAGATCAGTATGACGCTGAGCTGAGTATATCATGTGAGAGCTATAGACTATGCATGCTGCTCTGTCGTAGTGCGAGCTGCGATCGCGCATGTGAGCTGCGTCGACTGTATGCTGTCGCTGCTATACTCTGCTGTATCTGCTGCTAGCAGCAGTCGATACGTCAGACGAGTGTAGCTGTAGTACGATCTCTACTATACGTCGACAGTATACGTGTACTGCTCACACAGAGACAGTCAGTGTCTGAGTCATATGTAGCTGTCATGAGATGATGCTCGCGCAGTATATGTCTGTCTGTCGTGTAGCGATAGCGTGTACTATGATATCATGCGTACATGTAGATGTGAGATGCTAGCTCGCGACATGCTAGTACAGCGATGCGATAGAGTGCTGACTCATGAGCGTACTCATAGCAGCTACGTCGACTGATATCTGCATCTATATACGTGTCTCTATGATATCGTGTAGACACGTCGTATATGTATATACGACACTATATATCTATGCGCATCTCATGACGTGACTGACATGAGAGTACGCTCGTACACAGAGATATCGTGTCACATGTCGCTCGCTACTGCGCTACACTCACGCTGCAGCTAGCGTAGTGTCGCGAGCACATGCGACACTCAGTGCATCGTAGCGCACATGTCGATGTACAGTCAGAGCATCAGTCATACGATGACAGTATAGACAGATGACACGATCGAGATCAGCTGCGACTGATGTCTCTCTAGATAGATCATGAGAGTAGCAGTAGACATCGACGACATCTGATGACAGTGATAGTACATGATGCTGATCGCATAGTGAGTATACGCGTGCAGCATCACAGCACTGTACTCACATCTACAGCACACATGCTCAGCGCTATCGATCTGTACGAGACTGATGACGCGCACGAGCTGCTGAGCAGTATGTGTCGCATACACAGTATGTGTCAGCAGCGCAGTCATGCGCGAGTATAGACGCAGTGCAGCTGAGCTCGTACACGAGTCGTCGTCTGAGCTGCAGCACACGCGCGACGTCTCGTCGCATGACACGAGATGTCTGATAGTGCGATGTCGTACATGCGCGTAGACGTGACGTGACACGCATAGTAGCAGCAGCGCACGACGATATGTCGCTCTCGTCGTCGCGAGATCTATGACGTGAGCTATCTGACTACTGCAGATCATACTCATCTGAGCACACGCACACGAAAATATGCCGGCATTGTCACGTTCCCATCAGCCGGCAGACGTTGATGCGTACGCTCCCCGTGAAGGCACACGCGAAACCAGCTTAGCCCCTTCAACATGGTGGGAATACGCACAGCGGCCGCTGGTGTGCGGCAGATTTTGCATAAGGTCTGTGTTACTAACCACTCTTTCTTATGTCGTATGTAGAATCTTTTAAGCCAGGTTCGTGACCCAAACATCGCGCACGTGTCGTGCTAGGCGTCCACATTTATGCTCGTTTACAACATAGGGTATCATGTCAGCCCCACCCGTAGGAACCGCCAAGGTAAATGTAACTGGTAGCGAAGCTTCCATAGAAGCCCATACGTTCAGAAAATGGCGTCTTATCAGCTGCTCATGGGGCTTAGCGCCATCTGTGTGAGGAACACTTCCGGCGGAACAAAAAATGCAGCGGATGTCACGCAATAGCTGGTGAACAAGTGACGTCATTTTGTTGGTACTAGCGCGAAATTGGATCCCAAATTGGTTTTTCGTAGGCCCCTGATTGCTAAGGACTCGCACTAAGGCGATCGCCGGCGAGTCCTTCTGGCGAAGATGCCGCTTCAAGTCAACGCCAGCTAAGCTAATATCGACTCATGACTAGATAGGGATATTTAATAATGCTACCGTTCAATTCGCCTCGGTTTCACTAGGGAAACTTATTCTTATAACTTTTATTCGGCGTTCGCGCTTTTGCATCTTCTACACATGCATGAAGCAAGCAGCAGAGTGCCTTTCATATCTACGGCGTTGCTTATTTACTTCACACATACGTAGGTTCACTTAGTGTAGACATTGCTTGTGTTCGTCAGTTCTAACAAGAAGAAATGCCGCTGAGTCCCGCCAAAATTATGACACTTCAGTTTTATTCAATGGTCACAGTAACTCAATTATATTACACTGCACACAATGAGCACCAAGTGAGTAAGCACAAAGTGTGGGGACACTACATGCGTTTGGTTTTGCCTCAGCCGCCGATAAATTACCGTTACGTATGCCAATGCAGGTATGCGGGTAGTGCAATAGATAACTTAGCGATCTGCTCACCGATAGCACGAATAACCGTAGGCACTGCGTGTTCAAGAAGAAAACCGAGGCCGCGAAATATACTGATGCATGAAAAGTCCAGTGAGCACAGTCCTCCTAATCGTTGCCTTGTTTCTTATCCTAGAAAACATGGGTCGCCAGGCATACGTGTGTTCCTACTGCATCTTTGCGCAGCACATCGTTTCCGCAGGTACCAAGGGCAAGCACTCGACGTTAAATGTTATCCGTATCGTCCCGCTGCCCGTTGAACACTGTATACTCACGACGTTCACCAACGATACAACGCACGTCACAACTTCGCTCACAGCACAACGAAATTTTCACCAAAATAATTCAGAGAACGCAAGCAAGTGCGGAACACTAAAACACGTGAGGGGGTGTGTCATCACAGACGAATTTTACGAGCGCGTTTCCATGAAGCGCAAAGGGCTGCACTGAGTAATAAATGGTGTGCGCAGAGGGCGCTAAGAAAATATTTTTTTCGGCCAATAATAAAAAAACACTGTCATGAATTATTTGCTGATTGCACCCACATAATATTGTTGGGGAAATAAATGTCATTTTGTAAAACATAACGATTGCTTCGCCTTTGAATAAAACTTCATTTCTCGCTATTAGTGTTTGTTCCTCAAACATAGTCGCGCTGTAATCGCAGCTCCCATAACTCCCCATGCTGATGTCGCTGGCGCTATAGCTTCTGAACCGCTTTTCGCCCGAAGTTTCGCGACCTATTTGGATAGACCTTTAAGACCGCAGCGCACTCTCTTCACCTGTGAAGGCAGTCGTGGAAGTTGGCTATCGCTCGAACCATAAACGCTTTCTTTTTTCGGCTCGCATTAGTACCGCGTATTACGGATTAAAAGTTCGTTGTTACTACCTAAAAATTTCGTTTAGCCGAGCAGAAGAGGTCAAGAATCTCGACGAAATTTACCAGGACGTTCCCGTTTCAACCTAACATCAACGGCATAAAGGTTTGTCTGCTTGGAAAGTCCAGCACCTGAAGCGCTCGACAAGTGCCCAAGGTCATGATAATGACTATAGGCGTGGCTGGATGGAGCATTTATGCAAAGTCTCTTTGACCTCTGTATGCATTGAAAATTAACCCTTGCCTTTATATCTACCACTGTCCTCTCACAGTGCATGCTTGGAAGTAATGCATCATGTGCGTGAAATCCACGATTGGTGCCCCTTCAAAGCGTTGTTCTAGGAGCCCCGTCCCATTAGGCGCGTTTCGAATGGAAAAAGTGCAAATTTGTCGATGCATTAACAAATGATAGTGACATAAATCATGGAAATCACTACAATAGCTGAATAACTGCGCTGGTCATTCATAAATGAACTTACATTCTACTGCATGAACGAAATGGCGAAAAGAAACACTAATGCGCGTGTGTGCGTGTATGCACCTTTCCGTCCCTTGTCTGGCTGGCAAATTTTTATGTGCAGTACTGAAGTGTAAATTTTGCGTTTGTTTGTAAAAATATTACTTACAGTTTTTCTGCACACAAACGGACTATATGGGTGTACCAAAGTACGGAAAGAACTGCTAATACGTGCATAGCTGACGCAGTTAGTACTTATATATTCTCGGCAATGTGTTGATATCATGTCTCCAGCAGTTCTAGGTAAGCAGAGTCGCAAAAAGTACTATCGCGGAAAAATGCACATTTCTTTCTTTTGAAAACTGGAGGAAATATGAAAGACTGGTGGCTCTATTCACAGTTATCATTTCTTGTTCAGAAGATCACAGTCCTACCATACAATGAAATGACTTTTGAAGATGAAATTAACTATGACTCATACTTGTTTTCAAGAAATTCAGAATTTGACTTGTGTTTTTCGTGAAAACTCTAAGTCATAAGTTCTTATCATACAGAGGGTATTTAGTCTAAGTTTTAACGAAAACATTCTTCGGACGTTCTTTGAAGTTCCGAATATAGCTTTGAAGCTCTCGAAAGGCAAATAAGCGTAACAGCGTCTAGGGCAACTCCCCTAATGCTTTGGCTGGCTAGGGTTTTCGCTGGTATCAAGACGCGTTGACCATGGCCTCCCAGATACCGCACTGGCAAGATGCAATTTCCGGCCCGCGATCTCGGAGGCCATGCTTTAACTCGTCGTCACCCGTTCTCTATAGGCGCTAGTAAGTGTCCATAAAGCATTATTTCTGTTCTCTTTACCGCTCACAGGCGGTGGCACCGCCGCCCCAGCTGGCCCTTGCGAGAGCACCTTGCGAGAGAGTGTGTGTGAGATATAAGGCTCGTTTGGGAAGTGTCGTGCATCTGCCTCGGTAGCTTAGGTCGGTGGGAACGCCGGGCGCTTGTCGACGCGGAACGAGAGGCGTAAGCTCACTTCCCAGCGGCAGAACGTTTCCTTACTGGTTTGTTTTTCCATCGATTAGCGTCCAATATTTAACGTCGCGCCTATGTGACAGGGTTACGCCACTGAAGTTTCGAGGAATAAAACACTTTCGTGTAAGTAATGTTGACATATGGCTTTAGACTGGCTTTCTAGACTAAGCATATTTTTTCTTTTTAAAGAAAACCCCGAACCTGTTGAAGAGAAGGGTAGCGATACGCTGCGCATCTTGCTACTCGTGTGTTGCTCTACAAAAGCAGAGAGGGGACGTTTAAATTTGATTGTTTCGTCACACATTATTTCTACCACTCTAAAAAATAATCAATTAAAAAGGGTTATTTTTGCTACTGTATAATCGTCATCTACACCCCACGTACTTTCTGGCGTTATCACCACTGTCCGGCACTTCCCGGTCGACGCCGCACGTTATCGGCTTGACATGAGTATTCTTGATAGCATGGAGGCATCCTAAAAAAAGAAAACTAGGAGAGGGAGCACGTCGCATGATATTTGCAAGCCCAGCCATCGGGACATGCTGGAGAGTGCTTTTCACATCGCGTGATGGAGAGCAAGCGGTGAGTTTTACCGGCGCACCGCGGCAGACGGCCGAGTGATCGCGACAGCCGACGCTTGTCAACGTGCCTTCTAAGGCAGATGTCAACTAGAACCTACCGAGAACCAAACAAGGCTCACTTCCCAGCAGGCAACGCATGAACACCAAAGGGAAAGGAGAAACAAGGAGCGAGCGGCTTCAGAGGAGTTGGCTTGTGGAAACTGAGCGCGCTCCTCTAAGGGTGTGTTCCAATACTCAGCGTAGACGGCAAAATAAGACAGCTAAGTGGACAGCGGCCATCTTAAGTGTCATTCCAATTCTCACGTAGCCGGCAAAATAGACAGCTTCGCGAAGACAAGCAGCGGAGACAAATACGATGCAGGCTACTTTGCTGTCCAAACAAGATGGCGGCTCAGCGAAATGGCCGGATATCTCGGATCTCGCCGTTATGGTCGTCTGCGCATAAGCGCGAACGCTTTTTCCAGGCGCTCAATGTAAGCTACGTTAAATTTTTCATACATTTTGAACTGAAAAGCTAAAGAAATAACCGTTACGCTCGTTTTTCTTAGCTTTCTCTTCTCGACGCCAGGTGGTGTCACGTCGCGTAGACGTCTTCTAGACGCGTTCCATTTCTCAGACGACATGGGCTCGATGCCTTCTTCTAAGCTGTCGCTTAGACTGTTACGATGATGTCCAGAATTTGGAACACAGCCTAAATTTCTTTCTTTCCTCCATGCTTGATAGAATGTGCCGAGAGCCGGGTTTTCAGGAGAGGAAACGTGAGCAAGCCAGATGACGATTATTGTTGTGTAGCAGAAATACTCCCCAAAAATACTCGACTTTTTTCTTAGAGTGTATACTGTGAACTTTGTTCTTGTTTGAATATTACGTTGCCACCGGCTTTCGAAATATCAATTGAAGCACAATATATATGTTCTTACTTGGAGAAAATATATTAAGAACTGAGCAATATTCTTAGCGACATATTGATAACATTGAAACATTTTTAATTAAAAAAAGTACCATATAATTTTTGCATTATCAGCTACAGCGCTTAGGTGAAACAGAAAGAAACTCCTCTGAGGAATGCCCCAACAACTACTAATATTTTTTCGCCAACCATCATTTCAGGTGTTCGGAACCCATTTGAGACAGTAGTTTACCAGAGTAAGGACAACCAATGTGCAGTCTTTTATATGAATTTTCACCGTGACTTAAACGGTATGTTCATAAAAATTGCGCGATATTTTTGTATACTCCACTGTTTCAATATTTTCTTTCTGTTTTTCAGTTTTAATAGCATTTCGGCTCAAATTTATTGATTTCTTCTGTCATGAACACATGCCTAGTGGTTCCCCAGAGAAATTACACATCAGGGGTAATCTTATAACTTTCATTAGGAAGAAAGAATCGAACCGTACTAAAATTACACCATCTTCCCAAAGGGAACCCTGATGGGATGCGAAGCAGCACCGTTGCGCACGAGGTGGCGTCACGGGTTGAACGGCGCTAACGCGGGTGCTGGGTGAGCGCTGGAAGATTCGTTTGAAGCGATGGCTGGCGTAGGTCTTGTCGTTTCTCTCAGAGTGGACACGGGCGCTGGACCGGAGCTGGCGCGCGTTTCGCCTTGACTACCACGGCCTTCTGATCGGTGAAGTGCACGCTGAGATTCCTGCAGACATTCGACGGTCGAAGTTGGCAAAGACTAGATCGATGCACGTTCCCCTTATCGTGGAGGGTAGTTTCCGTTCCGCCGACACGCACTTCAGCGAGTGCACGTCACGCATGTAATCGACGAGCCATTCTCCTCCCTCCTCCGCTGACGTCAACGTTGAAGGGTCTCCCCGCGACTATAAAGAGGCGGTGCGGCGTCGACACGCCTCGCCGCAATCAGTCCAGCGTCTTCCTCGAGACAGCGCTCGAGCTGCGCGCGCGGCAGGCGAAGGGAGAGAGTGACGTCCCGCTCCCTCGCACTGCGCGCGCCGCTGCGGCGTGACCTACTTGGCACCGCTCCAACACCTGCGGCGAGGGGAGCGCGTTGCGGCGCGTTCGTACGCACGCACGGAGAAGGAGGGACAGCGTTACACAACCTGGTCAATGAGATGCTTCGCATCTAATAACTGATATCCTGATCTGGGTTGCCACTATTATTATTATGATTGTAACTTGCGCATAACAACTACCAGAATTGGCACAGGAAAGTCCAAACTATTAATTTCTGAAAACAAATGCTATCACATTTTCATGGTGTTTCATTAGGCATACGGTAAGAATGATTTTTCTTGCTCACAATAATTGATTTCATAAAATACGTACATATTCCACGCTAAATAACTGCCACTCCTCTGAAATGTGTTTCAGTGTTGATAGAAATACCATTCTCTGCGGATAAAGACAATGCAGTTTCGTAAAAAGAAAACACGGTAACCTAAGTGACAACTTAACACTTTTTTCATGAGCAAGGTTTTGTAACAGCAGCTACAGTTTCTCAGCAAGTACTGCTCCAAGACAGCTGAACATTTGCTTTTATTTCTGCATAGCAACTGCAATATATCTTTCGGTTCATTCGGTGGTAGTTGCGAGCGTGGTTAGTTGTGTTTGGCGACATTTTATTTCCATGACTCCACGTGCAGGTTATATTGAATAGTGGTAGCCACAAAACTACGTAGTTAATGTGCTCTTTCTGACGCATTTATAGTTTCCAACATGGCGCTGCCTTCAACGCGCATCACAAGCTGCCAGTCATGGCACTGTCGACATCACATAGCAGGCGCCTAAGAGGCCGGTTTTCTTAGTTTATTCCTAGAGCGTTTTATGTTATTCCTCGTGACTCCTGTTGAACACAGAAGCAATCGCACAGCGGGCTGTCTGAATAAAATCACCCTCGCTAAGAAGTACAAAACCACCTTACTTGGCAGCGGGAAGCACAGAGGGTCGCTGTTCATTGTTTTTTCAGGATATTTACGGTGCGTTATACGGAAGATTGCAAAATGCATGTTTACTGCAAACACGCCCAGACCCTACTGTACTTAAATAATTATTGTTTCCGAAGACGGATTCTGGTATAGAAAAACTGCCCTTTTTCTTCCTGCAGAAACTCAGTCCCCCCTAAGATTAACGACCGCTTTTTGGTAATGAGCTCGGGGAAAGTCCTCATTTCATAAAAAAAAAAAATTCGACAAATGCGCTTCGCCTTGCTATCGCGACATAATGGTATTACTTTTTGACTCATAGCAAACTACTTAGTGATATTTCTACTGGAAAGATGTATACGACTAGGCGGAACCGTATTCTTCCAACCTATGTAAGCAATCTCTTGCCGCATGTGTCACAGACATCGGGCAAGTCCCACTACTCAGCATTCGCGCAGTAAAGATGAAGGTGTAGCGGAATAGGCTGCAAAATAGGGATGCCGCTACGACGAGTGCAGAACACAACTACCAGAAATTCATGTGGGACCTCACGCTACCGCGTTGCTCGCTGTTCTTCGTGTTCAGCGCATTCGTGCTTCCACAGAACACCCGCTCTATAGATGGAGTCTTAATCGACTGTAAGTGTTCATTTGGCCGTTTGGTCCATACAGCGTCAATGCGAAGAGGTGTTCAGTGTTATCGGGATGTCGGGGTTTGGAGTGGTACAAAGGACATGAACTGGGAATGAACAACTCATGTGGGGTTGCCAGATGAAGCTTGTTCTTGTAGAACGTTATGCAGTTACTTGTTGAAGAGTGCAGAATGTGGCTTCGAAATATGACGGAGCATGTTCAGCTGCCGTCGCAATTTGTTTCTTTGCCAGCACAAACCGTGGGCGGGCCATGCGTGCGCGCAACGCATGGACTATGCTGATCCCGTGCACAATGTCTTTCCTCAAACGCACTGAGTGCTTCACCTTGTACTCTAAGTTTTCTCGCATCGATGAAACAATTTGAAGAATGTTTAACAGCAAGAAATAAACGCTGCAGTATTGTCGAATCACGCTAGCTCGAGCGCACACGCTGTACTTCACCAGCAAGCAGGAGCTTCGATGGTATGCACGACAGTAGTAGTAGTAGTATCTGGGGTTTAACGCCCCAAAACCACGATATGATTATGAGAGACGCCGTAGTGGAGGGCTCCGGAAATTTCGACCACCTGGGGTTCTTTAACGTGCACCTAAATGTAAGTACACGGGCCTCAGACATTTTCGCCTCCATCGAAAATGCAGCCACCGCTGCCGGGATTCGATCCCGCGACCTTCGGGTAAGTAGTCGAGCACCATAGCCACTAGACCACCGTGGCGGGGTGGTATGCACGACAGGACTTGCCGTTCGATTGGGCTTTGGTTCGAGGGCTGCACAGTTGCATCCGGCTTTTGTGATAAATCGGGCGCATGAGGTGGCCCGAAAAGTAAACGCTACCTGGTCGTACGTTTAATCTGATGGGCCTTCAGCAGGTGAAGAGATATGTCTTTTTGAAACCAGGCAAGCATTCTACAGTCAGTTCTTTACACTTCTTTGTTTTCGGATGTCATAAGCCCCCTTTTAAGAACGGAGCTGTTATAGAATCCGTGCAGACGTAACTAATGAAGATGCCTCTAGCGGCAACAAGCGATTTGGAAGGATGTTCTCAGCCACTCGCACAGGGGAGCAATCGCGGAAAGACGCCCTTTCCGATGCCAATGCTTTTCGTGCTTTTCGCGCTTGGCCAGTCGTCAGAGCCACGGTCCGTCCCCGTTATTAACGCAATCATCCAGCCGCGAGTGTTGGGACGATAAGAATAGCATAGCATAAGGCATAAGGCATCGCTCCGCGATAGCGCCCCTGCAGCGGCCGTGAGTAAAATAACTGCTGTTGTCAGTATCAAGCCGCCGAGCCTGCTGCCGCGTTAGCCAGAGGGTGATAAGCTTTGATCGTTTAGTGAGCGAAGCTGCCGACGCTACACGCGTGCAGTTTCGCTCAACGGGCTCGTCGCCTCCGTTGTCGTTCTCGCCAAGAATTTGATGTGGCCGCGTTCGCCTGAGGATGCACGAAGTCTGGCGAAAAAAAGCTCACGCGCTAAAGCTACGGTTCTCTCACGGCTGCTAGCCAATTTACCGCCGTTTGAAAGCAAACGGGAACGAAAACGCCTCAAGCGAAGCACCAAAGCATGCCACCGCTTTGCGTCGTCTGCCCCGTATCCCGCCAAGTCTGCTGCCGTGGCCGCTTTGGCGCTGGAGGCAGCGGGCGACTGTGGGCTCCTAACGTATGCACGTTGCCTATAGCCGGGCTCAAGGTGTGAATTGTGAACCGAACAAACATCGCCGAGCGATGGTGCCATGGCAAACGGGCGGAAAAAATGAATACCAATAAAGCATAAGAATGTCTAAGCTCAAGCGAGCGTGGCTATGCTCGCTTGAGCTTAGACACACGCTGAAAACCGATCGATGCCCGATGGATGCGCAATCAATACAGATCGATAACCATTAAATACAAAACATTTAATTGAAAATGCCACGAAAGGCATGACTATGCTCACTTGATTTTGGATGCACGTGTCATACCGATTGATAGCCAATCAATAGCCAACCAATACTGTTCTGTACCTAATCAATACCCAATAATTCATACAAAACACCGCGACTCGTACGTCTATGCTGGTTTGAGCTTGGATACACGTGTAATACCGATCAACAGCAAATCGATAACCAATCGAGAGTGATCAATAACTAACCGATGCCGATTACGACCTCAACGAGACCCGATGAGCGTTACTTGGCCAATACACAAAACTAATTGAACACGATACAAACATTGCATAGCCATATGTTGTACAGTATACCAAGGGGTGGGAAAGAGAAAGAGATTGAGAAGGAGGGAAACGGCAACCTTTCTTACTGTTTCCTCAGCCGCTAGTGCGTAGCTGCCCTAATTTTTATTGCGATAGCAATTATATGGGTTCTCTCGGCTGGTTTTCGCCGTTGGCGCCGGCATCGCCGTCGCCATCATGTCCCATATGTATATGTATCTATATATTTATAAAAGTCACAAAGAAAAATAATTCAGAAAAATGTTTCCGACGCGCGGTATCGAACGAGGGACCTCTCGCTCTGCAGCGCGCGGCGCTAACCGCTGAGCCACGGAAGCTCCTGTCCTTCAACGTTGAAACGGCGAGCTATTTATATAAAGAGTCTTTTCAGCGTGTTTTCAGCATTACCAGCGAGATGGCGCAAAGAGCGCGCTCGGCGGGGCTTTAGCTCGGCTCCCCGCTCGTCGCGACGCTCGCGCTCGCGTACTTTGCCCCGTGGGGGGTAGACGCCCATTCGCGCGCGCGCGCTTATCTCGCAGCGGGGGAGAAACGCATGTCTTGGGCTTTCGCCGGAACGATTGCATTGTAGTTATCGAGCGCACGAAGGTCACTTTGCTCGCTGCAGTCCCCCCCTGTTTGCGAAAAGAGCATGCTTGTCAGACACAGCGAAGTAACAACTGTGACACTTGTTAGTTCGCGCTCGTCTGTACCAGTGAATACGTTTCGTGCGTCGTTTTTGTTTGAGCAGTACGTTAAGTGTCGAGCTGTGAACGTTGTTAGTTCGCTCTCGTCCTGTGCGTGTTGTTTTCGTGTGTCATGTGTGCGTGAGCAGCGCGCTACACATTTCGACCTGCTTGCCATTCTTTGCTTGACATTCCAATTTGTTGCCATCGCATTCATTTCTTCGCCTTGTGGCGAAACTCGACTTTTAGATGCCAAGCATCTTATGCTCCGGGGCTATGTCCGTCCCTCCCGCGTCCGGCCACTTTCATGTGAAGTAAGGAAGCACCCACTATGCGAACCAGAACACTGTAGAACAATATAAGGCCGTCCACCACCACTACAGTCACCAGAGTCATGACCGAGAGCACAGAGAGGCTGCTTAGCAATGGCTAGGCAGGGAGTGTGTGTCGCCCGGTTGACTCCATTCCATTGATCTTGCTTGCATGTGTTTGGGGGGGCCTTGGTCCGTCCCGCGTCCCACACCACCACAGCGCATGCGCGTCTCCTCATCCTCCCCTACGCTCAACCCCCTTTCTCTTCTCTAGGAATACTCTACTCTATGGAGCCGCGCCCGCGTCCTACACCCCCACAGCACATGCGCGTCATCTCCCCCCTCTCTCCTACGCTCAACCCCTTTCTCTGCTCTGGAATCCTGTACTCTGCGGAGCGACGCCGGCATTCGACATCCCCACAGCGCATGCGCATCCTCTCCCCCTCTCTTCTACACTCACCCTCTTTCTCTACTGTGGAATCCTCTACTCTACGGAGGGGCTCCCGCGTCCTACACCCCCACAGCGCATGCGCGTACCCTCTCGCTCTCCTCTCCTACGTTTCCCCCAGTTCTCTCCTCTAGGAATCCTCTACGGAGCGGCGCGCGACAGGTGGTGCAACAGCTGCATACTCCGCTGGGGGGCACCATGGTAGTTCCGCGGTATAAAAATGACGGAGCGCGCTTCATTGTCTCTCCTGTGCAGCGCCGCGATGAGCGCCCGGGCCGCTGACGCGAAACGAGAGCGGCGACGTTTCTCCCGCTCAAGCTAACCATCTCCCCGCTGCTTCGCATCCACACATGGTTCCCTTTAGCGGGAGATGGGGAAGTTTTTTTCTTGTGGTTGAAGTAACAGGCGACAACATGCTGCGTTCTTTATTAAATATTCAGCATCCGATCCTGGAACCACAAACGTCTTCATTTGATAAGCCAAGGGCTAAGAAACGCCTGTCATTCAATCTGCTCGCTCAGAAATAGCCACCTGAGCATTACTAGTTACAGACACCTGAGCATTACTAGTCTTCGTTTGGGAAATTATTCACGAAGTTGTGTCAACCCATGATATGCGCGAGTCTATAGGATCAACACGAAAGGTCTTGTGTAGTAGGACTTTGCACGTCAGTACCTCTTTCTGTAGGACATGGCTTGCTAAAGAAATCCGCAGAGAGTAAGACACAGCATGCCGCATACGAACCAAAGCAAAACACACGGAAGGCAATCGAATGTGCCCTATGCAGAAAAAAAGGCACAAACGCTAAAGAAAAGGGCTAGGCGTGTAAACATGAGGGTTGTGTCGCAACGACGCTTTGCCCGAGCTCATCTATAAGGCCACGCTTAAGCGCCCGGCAAGCAATGCAAGGTATGCCGGTTGGCCTAATCGCGTCATATGTCTATGATTGGGTGGTCCAAGGGACATTGCAACGCATTTGTAAATTGTGTACAGCTTTGTGCTGTACGAGGTGCACCCCGAATTTCGGAAAGTAACAAGGTGCTGATTAAATTATGCGAGAAGCCTAGCCAGGGAGGTGTTATGAGCAGCGGTCAAAACGCGTGTCGTAGGAAACAGACTCCGGTTGCATGGGCAGATCTTGACTAACAGATGCTTCAGCCATGGCTTCGGTCACCTCACTCAGCACCCGTCCGATGTTCGAAGCGATCTTATCAGCAGGAGGCGGGGAGTGAATGGAAAGGGGTTTGTGAGAATAATGCTTTCTCTAGTCTGGGGTTCATTGACCGAGACTTCGCTAAGCAGGGAAACGGACACCTCCTTGGGTGACTCATGCCTTCGCTGACAACCGAGAAGGCTGCGCCAATGACTTACGAAGCATCTCGTTCCTGATATTCGAAGCTAAGTAACATCAAGTGCAAGTGGAGCGTTCCCCTTGGTGTGCTGCAGTAATGTCTCACTTGGGGGGTGGTATTTGCGAGTTCGATGGTTGAAATGTAGTGTCGTTCTATGCTAGTAGTGACTTTGTGTCGCATGCCAACGCAGAGTCAGAGCGCAGCCTGAGTCCGGCGTCTGTACCAAGGCAGACAGTGAAGCTGTTTGCCGGTGAGCTGCAGTGCGCAGTTGCAGCCTCAATGTGGTGCCCTTTCAGAACTCCGTGCTCGGCAGATGTCATGCTATACTCGCAATCAGAGCAGCATTCTATTCTTATGGTGGCAGTCACCTGATGCCGAGGTAGTTATGACATGCTTTGGCGCCATCTCGGAAGTCGTCGATGGCAGTGAGCCATTTATGATGGTCCAGCCAGGAATGACAAGAACCGATTGTGGTGTATCGGCGGTGAATAGCCGGACGTCGGTGTCGTCTTGGCATCCGCTGAATTCACTTAGTCCCCGGAGCTCAACGATTCCAAGAAGTCGAGCTGGTGCGATAGTTGCGAGATGGTCCTCATAAGCTCCGCGACGCTGTCGGTTGACAAGCCCGAAGAGTGAAAGATCACGGTCGCGGAGTATGCAGCGGTCACAACAGCACTCACGGCGGTGAGATCAGTGGCCGAGGAAACCTGTACCGCGTCCCTTGTTAGCTCAGAGGTTGGCAGAGTACTGCAAACTGAATGTAGGCCACGGGAAGCGTGAGCGGCATTCCCAAGGGTCAGCAGCCCGTGCGCACTCTCGGCGTGAGGTAGTAGCATGGTGTTGGTCGGGTGGTGCCCTGAAGCCACAGAGAAGGAAGGCATGGCGCCATCAAATGTTGGTTTGATTGGTGGCCATAGAGGTGGTCGGGATGATGACTCAGGGCCAAGAACTGTGTGGATGACGTTCCTTAATAGGAGTGACACGGTTAACCGAGAGACAGACGATGGCTATTTGCTCTAACATCCTCGAAGTTAGGATTCTCCAACGATTTGCGACACACTGATATGCTTCCCATAAAGTCATGTTGTGGAAGTGTGGATGTGTGGCCCGGTGGTCAAGACACTTGTCTTCGGACCATGAAGGCTGGGCTTCAAACTTAAAGGAAGTTAACTTCGTTTTCACAGTGAAGCTCTCTCAGTCTATCCTGTGCCGTCGTCGTAGTAGTAGCAGCAGTAGTCATAGAAGTCACGCATGACCCGTGACCTGAGGGAGAAGTGAATAAAGAAATTAATTAATAACACGAAATGATGATGATTCATAGTAACCATGACGCTGCTTGCGTTGTAATGCAGCCGTTATAGCAATACGCGTTTAGGGCGAGTAGGTTGGTGGACTGGGCCACGGTCGCGCTGGCACGCAACCGGAAAATAGAAAATTAGAAGAGCCCTTAAATACGTAAATTACACAAATAGAGATGACCCTTTAGGGTTATAATAAGCGCAGTCTTGTATTATGGTTAGGCATGCTGAAAATTCACGACTAGCCAAACCTAGTTTGACACTTAACGTAATCATCGACAACTTCAATTTCGGACCTTCTAAAATTTAATTTCAACGTTTGCGACATGAACTGAAACGTCCTAATTTAAAAGTAGTTGAAAACCTATATTGATTCATATAATTGTGTCATCCCATCACTGAAGAGAGAAAAATGAAATCGGAACAATACAAAAACATTTTTCTCGCCTGCATGAATCAACATAGAATTTTCATGTCAAAATTCATGGTTTTCCCGCATTGACATACTGCGACGTTGCATTCAGAGACAGCTAAGACATTTATGTTTATTATGACTACAGTTGCGTTTTTTAAACGACTTTTTCTTGACTGCATATCTTACCCTCACTTTATAAATCACCCTAGACAAACGGCCATCATCGGAAAGGCGTGAGGTAGCATATCCAGTCCGAGAAAAAATATTTTACCAGGATTTCTTTATTATATCATGACTCTACGCTTGGTTTCTTTGTGGTTTCAGATCCAGCAACTTGGATAGAAGTGAGGGTTAGAAACTGTACTCTGGAAAATGGGGCCAGATAGCGAATGCCTAAATCGTTTCAAGAGCTATGCTCATGGCCAAAATATAACCTATAACTACACCATGGAATGCCAGTGCTTATTTCGCCAAGAAACACAATAAAATCTAACAAATGTAAGATATTCCACACCTTGAACATTTAACGGATAGGATTATATTCCTAAAACATCAGAGCGGTTCGTCAAGTCTCTGAGACGACGTCAATGTGACTGACATGACGTCAATTTCATATAGTTATGATGTTGAATAAATATCAGATATTTATTTCATTGCTAGCCTCATTGCTTTCGAACGCGCCTAGGATGCAGCCATTTTTGACAAGTCAGTCGTTGAAAATGTCAGAAGTATTGGGCGCCCAAATGTCGGGGCACGTCTGAGTTGTGCACCAAACTCGCCTCCATTATAAGATTCCAGGAAAAAGCGGGTTGTTGCAAGCTAGTTGACACAGCACTATTTCTAAACGATAACTTTTAGAAGTACGCTAGTAGTTTTCCGTGTGTTAACAATCGCGATTCGTGAATTTTAGCGATAGAATGTTTCTGCTCCACCCTCGGTGCTTGTGCACTTCTATGAACACTTATACCAAGGAAATTTTTAGTACTTACGAAGCATAACGAGAAAACTTGAATAAATATTAAAACTGCCAAATTAGAAAGCATACATGTCGTTTAATAGTTTCAATATGTTACTCGGAAATGCCAACCACTGACCA
Organism: Rhipicephalus appendiculatus; assembly: GCA_030522465.1. Taxonomy (NCBI): domain Eukaryota; kingdom Metazoa; phylum Arthropoda; class Arachnida; order Ixodida; family Ixodidae; genus Rhipicephalus; species Rhipicephalus appendiculatus. Next base: position 44,190 of record JALIZH010012242.1, read on the forward strand.
ACGTCAACCCACTGCTGGTTTAGAACTATCTCGAACTATCTTCAGGACATAATTTTAAAAGCTGTTTCAATGAACGCGAACGGCACCTTGCCCACTATTGAGCCTTTACGTCGAACTGGTGTAATCCTCCTCATATCGTACATTCAAGGCTCGGCTTCGCAGATTATACCACCAACCTTTTTTAGATGCGAAGCATCTTATGCTCGGGGCTCTGTCCGTCCCTCCCGCGTCCCGCGTCCCCCGTCCCGCGTCCCGCGTCCGGCCACTTTCATGAAGTAGGGAAGCACCCATTATTCGAACCCGGACACTGTAGTAATATGAAGGCCGTCAACCACTACTACAGTCATCAGAGTCATGGCCGAGAGCACAGAGAGGCTGCTTAGCAATGGCTAGGCAGGTGGTGTCTGTCGGCCAGGTTGACCGCATTCCTTGATCTTGTTTGCATGTGTTTGAAGGGGGCTTAGTCCGTCCCTCCTTCCCGCGTCCCACACCACCACAGCGCATGCGCGTCCCCTCCCCCCTCTCTCTCCTACGCTCACCCCTTTTGTCTCCTCTAGAAATCCTCTACTCTACAGAGCGGCCCCCCGCGTCCCACACCCCCCTACAGCGCATGCGCGTACCCTCTCCTATCCTCTCCTACACTCACCCCCATTCTCTACTCAAGAGAGAACGTCGAACGTTACCTAGAGAACGCAATGGCACAGTACACACAGACATACAGCCACACGCCCTTCGTGCTTGCGGGTGACTTCAACGTGGATATAACCACGAACGACTGGCTCGTCCACCACATGATAGACGTGTGCTCGTTGCGACGCATTTCCGACGATAACATACAACCGCAACCATAAGGGGAACGTGAATAGACCTCATCTTCGCAAACTTCGCAATGAAAACTCTTCAAAAGCAACCCCTGACGCTACACTTCACCGATCACAAGGCCGTCGTCTTCAAAGCGCCCCGTGCACCGACGCAAGGAATCGCACACGTTCCCTAAATAAACACGCAACCACCACATTCTCCGTCTTCTCTTATACATTATCATTTATCCTTTCAATAAAATTCCCGCTCAAGCTATCCATCTCTCCGCTGCTTCGCATCCACACATGCTTCCATTTAGCGGGAGATGGCGATTTTTTTTGTTATTATTTGACGCCTCTTGTGCGAGTGCCAAAGCGAACTCTGTCCCATGAACTCATCATTGTTATTAAATATTATCTTAATATTTTATTTACAGGTTGGGGCATATATGAAAAATATTTCCGTGTTTTTTGCGAATATTAATTGTTGTAGAGGTTAGAGAAGGGGGACTTCTTCCACATTCTGGAAATCGTTAGTCTAATCAATCTAGTAGACACACATGTGTTGTAAGTTTGTCAAATGTTGTCGTAAGTTCTATAGCCAAAGAATATATGTGTGCTCAGTTCACATGTGTAGCCTAAATAGTGGAACGCACTCGTGCGTACACGAATGCCAGCGAGTACTTTAGGAATGTACTGCCAATGTTGTCAAAACAGATTATGTGTTCAAGTGAAGCATGCGTCATATTTCAAGGACAGACAACTGCGCTTGTCTTTGTCTTTTCGCTTGGAGTTGTATTTTTTCTTGAAATGCCGAAGTTCACATAATAAAAAGTGAGTTTTTTGAAATAAAGCTCTGTTGGTCTCTTCAATACAGTGACAATAAAGTTAATCAATGTGGAAAAATTATAAAACGTGACGTTGCCGTTGTTTGGTTACAAAGTTCAAGGTTTCCAATGATTTAGTTATATAATGTTGCGAATATTATCACAGCTTTAGCTGGCCGTAAACTGCGCGCTACCGTACGTTTCCAGCACACTGGGAGGCACGCATCGCCTCAGGGAATTCCTGTGTTGGTGTGCTCGTGAAGGCCCAGCGTCTGTACTTAAGCATACCTGTCGAATGAAACCATGCACTTCATGTTTTCGCCTGAACTGTGTGAGCTATAACCACGCTGCCTCCCCTTGAGCTGAAATGAATCACTCTTAGCTCAAATAAACACCCACGTGACGCCATAAATAACTCATACAACAAAGCGTGTAAATGGCAAAATCAGCCCTTGCTAGAAGCCACTTTAAAGCACTGTTCAACCAGCCGCCTGGAGTCGAAACAAGGTACTATTATGCATCCCCATCACACCACTTTAATGGATGCATTGGCTGGCCGTTTTCGCGAGGATGACGTGCCTTGTAATGAGTCTGCAGGTTTCTGCATCGCAGGGGAAAGTACCACTAGGATGCAGCTGTTATATGTAATTCTCTTGAGGGGTACGGCAAAGTATTTATAACCTGACAAGGCCTGCCATATGCAGTGCAACCAATTCTTATTCTTCTAATTAGTTTAGTTTCACGGTTCCGATTTGCGGTCACTATCTACCCTAACTAGGTGCATACGTTTGCCACTGACAATCACGCTGCTTATAAGAAACCGGCGTTATCTTACGACACTGTTGAATATCACATACATTTTTTTAAACATTATTTTTATACCCACCCTTCCGATTTGCCTGTCCAATACAGTAATCATGCTTGACAAGTCATCTCCTGAGCACGGGGGCTTCGGTGTCTTCTCCGCGCTGTGGGCTGGGTTCACGGCTTGACGGGGGCGTCCGGAACATGAAGGAACAGCACCTCCACCAGATGTCACGTGGTCGTGACGTTGACCCAAGCAGCAGTCGGTATGTTCAAGATGAAACTGTTTATTAGGCCGAACTTGTGGCCGGTAAACGGAAAGTCAGATTACAGCAATAAGCACTGGCACTGATAGCGGCGAACGGAGCGTCGGCCGTCGATCAAACTGAACATCGTTGGAGCGCACCGGCTTTTATGCATCACGCGTCGAACATTCTAGCCTTATCACAGGTCATCGCGCAAGCTTTGGAATAATCGCGAGTGGTCGCGTCTTGCGTGTAATCTTAACAAAACGATCTACAATAATCGTGAAGGTTCTAGAACAATAAGGCGCGGTTTGAGCTGAGCTTTGCTGACGGTCTCTGTGGGCGAAAACCGAATAAAACAAAAGTGAAAATAAGAATAGCGCGTGGCAATATCCTGATTATCACGCCGTCTGTTGACCAAAAAAGTCCCAGTTTCGCCACTAGGGCGATGCAATGAATGCGATAGCAAGAAATTAGTTTGTCACACGAATAAGGACAAGCAGCTCGATACTTGCAACGCGCCGCCGCAGCACAAAGAAGGACGCTCGAAAAGGACGCATAGGTACACACAGGACAAGCGTGAACTAACAACTGTTGCAGTTGTTACGTATTTGTATTTGAGCGACGCGCTGCGAGTGTCCACAATGCAGAAGCCGACACTGTTGTTGCTGTTGCCTCTGACATGGCTCATACCCACTCAGGGGGGATTGGCCAAGGATTGATTATATGATCATATGACTTTTCGACGCTGTTTGACACTTCTTTTTCTAACTGCGGCACGTGGAATGACCCCTCTGCGTCTCCTGCCGCGCGGTGGCGTCTGACGCGTGCCCGGTGTTCTTTTGTTTCATTCTACATCATGAGTGGTACAGAAGGGAGCCACGTTTTCGTGCGCATCTCAAGGGCAATTTTCAATTTGAAAGAAACTGTAAAAGCGTTGTGGATAGAAAAGACGCTCAAGCTGTTCCGAGATCTGCGTACCTCGAGTGGCAAATGGTGCATATGAATAGCTCGCCGTTATATCGCTGACACGAGCATGACGTGTGGCTGTGTTGGCTAGCAGGCTGCGGAGCGAGGGGTCACTGGTTCGAACCCCCGTTAGGTGGTCTGGAATGACGGCGCCGACAGACGGCGAAAATCAGCCGAGAGTGTCCATATATCGCAATAAAAAAGGTCACAGTTTCACCGCAATGGCGAAGCAATAAATGGGATAGCAAGAAATTGGAATGTCATACGAAGATTGACGAGCAGCTCGATACTTGCAGCTTCCCGCTGAATCGCAAAGAAGGGCACTCGAAAAGGACGCGCAGGTATACACAGGATAAGCGCGAACTAACAACTATTACAGTTACGCCTTTGTGTTTGAACAACGCGCTGCAAGTGTCGACAACGCAGGACTCGACGTCCTTAGCTTTCTCTTCTTTTAAAGTGCGGCGCGTGGAATGATCCCTCTGCGTCTCCTGCAGCGTGGTGGCGTCTGACACAAGGTGCAAGCTGTTCTTTGTTTAGATGCGAAGCATCTTATACTCGGGGCTATGTCCGTCCCTCCCGCGTCCGGCGTCCCGCGTCCCGCGTCCGGCCACATTCATGAAGTAGGGCAGCACCCACTATGCGAAACAGAACACTGTAGTACAATAAGGACGTCAACCACCACCATAGTCACAAGAGTAATGGCCGAGAGCACAGAGGGACTGCTTAGCAATGGCTAGGCAGGTGGTGTCTGTCGCCCACGTTGACTCCATTCCTTGATCTTGCTTGCATGTGCTTGCGGGGGGCTTAGTCCATCCCTCCTTCCCGCGTCCTACACCCGCCCAGCGCATGCGCGTCCCCTTCTCCTCTCTGTCCTCTCCTACGGTCACCCCCCTTTCTCTCCTTTAAGAATCCTCTACTCTACGGAGCGGCTCCCGCGTCCCCCCCCCGTCCCCCCCCCCCCCCCCCCACAGCGCATGCCCGTCCACTCCCCCCTCTCTCTCTCCTCTATTACGCTCACCCCCCTTTCTCTCCTCTAAGAATCCTCTACTCTACGGAGCGGCGCCCGCGTCCCCGCCTCCCACAAAGCATGCGCGTCCCCTCCCCCCTCTCTCTCCTCTAGGAATCCTCTACTCTACGGAGCGGCTTCCGCGTCCCACACCCCCACAGCGCGTCCCCTCCCCCCTCTCCTACGTTCCCCCCCCCCCCCCCCCCCCGTGCTCTCCTCTAGGAATCCTGTACGAAGCGGCGCGCATGACAGATGGTGCGACAGCTGCATACTTTGCTGGGGGGCGCCACGGTAGTTACGCGGTATGAAAATGACGAAGCGCGCGCGCCTCATTCGCTCTCCTGTGCAGCGCCGCGATCAGCGCCCGGGCCGCTGCCGTGAAACGGGAGCGGTGACGTTTCTCCCGCTCAAGCTAACATCTCCCCGCTGCTTCGCATCCACACATGGTTCCCTTTAGCGGGAGATGGGAAGTTTTTTAGATGCGAAGCATCTTATGCTCGGGGCTCCCGTGTCCGTCCCGCGTCCCACGTCCCCCGTCCCCCCGTCCCGCGTCCGGCCACTTTCATGAAGTAGGGAAGCACCCATTATGCGAACCAGAACACTGTAGTAATATGAAGGCCGTCAACCCTAACACAGTCATCAGAGTCATGGCCGAGAGCACAGAGAGGCTGCTTAGCAATGGCTAGGCAGGTGGTGTCTGTCGTCCAGGTTGACCCCATTCCTTAATCTTGCTTGCATGTGTTTGGAGGGGGCTTAGTCCGTTCCTCCTTCCCGCGTCCCACACCACCACAGCGCATGCACGTCCCCTCCCCCTCTATCTCCCGCGCTCACCCCCTTTCTCTCCTCTAGGAATCCTCTACTCTACGGAGCGGCCCCCCGCGTCCCACACCCCCCCACAGCGCATGCGCGTCCCCTCCCTTATGCTCTCCTACGCTCACCCCCCTTTCTCTCCTCTAGGAATCGTCTACTCTACGGAGCGGCCCCGCGTCCTCTCCCCCTCTCTCCTCTAGGAATACTCAACTCTACGGAGCGGCTCCGGCGTCCCACATCTCCAGAGCGCATGCGCGCCCTCTCCCCCCTCTCTCCTCTTGGAATCATCTACTATACGGAGCGGCTCACGCGTCCCACACCCCTACAGCGCATGCACGTCCCCCCCCTCTCTCTCCCCTCTCCTACGGTCCCCCCCCCCCCCCCGTCCTTTCCTCTAGGAATCCTCTACGGAATGACAGGTGGTGTGACAGCTACATACTCCGCTGGGGGGCGCCACGGTAGTTCCGCGGTATGAAAATGGCGGAGCGCGTGCGCCTCATTCTCTCTCCTGCGCAGCGCCGCGATGAGCGCCCGGACCACTGCCGTGAAATGAGAGCGGCGACTTTCCTCCCGCTCAAGCTAATTATCTCCCCGCTGCTTCGCATCCACACATGGTTCCCTTTAGCGGGAGACGGGGAATTTTGTTCCCCATCACGAGTGGGTAGAGAAAGGGGCCCCTTTTTTCGTGCGCGTCTCAAGAGCAGTTTTTCAAAGTGAAAGAAAATGGAGGAGCATTGCGTGATAGAAAACATGCTCAAGTTCCTGTGAGACCTGCATACCGCCAGCGGTAAATGGTGTGTATAAATAGCTTGCCATTATTATGCCGGCGCAAGCACGGGGAGTGGCTGTGTGGTCTAACGCACCGCGCTGCGGTGCGAGGGGTCACTGGTTCGGATTTCCGGTCGGGTGCCTAGGAATATTTTTCTTCTGATTTATTTTTCTTTGTGCCTTTTTTATATATATACATACATACATATATGGGGCATGACGGCGACGGCAACGGCAAAAATCAGCCGAGAGTGTCCATATAATTGCTGACGCAATAAAAATACTAATAAGCGATTGTGACTAAGCCAGGGCTGCATGCGGAGTTGAGCAGCTTGCGAGAAGCGGATACACGGCGGTGCCGCGGTAATTTATGTTTAGTATTCCTGTTCCCAAATGGCGCGACAATCTGTAGGCCCGCGCACAATCGGCCATCGGCCTACTCGGGTTTCGGAACGCAGTTTCACAAGCGGCTTGATTGAAGAACTGTGACTCATCACTAGGTAAATTGAACTACAAGTGACAACAATGTGAATGGGGGCGGTGTCCTGCTACGCTTAGTAGAGCGTTGCAGTATGTCTGAAACGCGTTGGGAGGCACATGTTCTCTCGTAGAAGGAAAATTGCCAAAGGATCACGTGTTTGCGAGTATGCCAGCAGGAGAAGTGATTGTGAAGAGTCATTGCACTTTTATATCGTCTGCGTATAGCCTACATAAGGCATCGCAAGAAATGTCGCTACCATCATTCCTTTTGCTGTTATTACCGGCGCCTGGGCCGACGGGGAAGCGGCGTTCCCTGTTCTACGAACAAGTCGCCGAGGGGCTGCTGGCCCGCTGACAGACGTTGAAACATGTGTATCGTCCTTCCTAGCTGGGAAGTGAGGCGCCATGCAGTCCGACGCGCAAGGTGTTCGACGAGACGACCGCAATAGTTTCCGGTCGCGACACCTTTCTTGAGGGGACAAAGAACGTCAGAATGGATGACAATCCGTCCCGCTAATTGAGCGGCGGGCTACTGCGAGGCGGCGAGCCTTTTGGCGCGCCCGGTAGTACGACTGTGGGACCCATACCCAGCGGCCTTCACGCGTCACCACCTTGGTGCCACTGGTGCAATGCTGTGGCAGCACCCCTGTCAAGGATGTTGACCGGGGCGGGTGTGGGCGGCCCCGTCGCAAGTGGCGCGTGTCCTGTTGGATAGCGCAATTTCGATCCGTTCCCTCACCTACGGATCTGGGGAAAAGGGACTCTTTATAATCAGCCCGGCGGGCTCCTTCGATGGCCATCGACACGAGGCCGTCGACGCGAGATCGTTATGATGTAGCGAAATCTTCTTCTCGTAGATTGGCAACGAACATGCCGACAGTGCTGCCCGGTCAGCTTTGCAAGGCGACAAGGAAGAGGCCTTGTAAGTAAGACCTTTGAGATGCTGCTGCCATGCTTCAAAAGTTCGCAAAGGATATCGCAATACTGAATGCACCAAGGAGCCAAAACTATCGGCAACACCACCTAAACGCGTTGCGGCGATCTCAAATACCAACGGGACTCCACCGAAGAGAGGACACTCTGCTCTGCCGCTTATTGCTTCGAGTGGCTTTCACGAAGTCTTATTCGTTTCGCATAGGGATGGCCGACAACGCTACTTGCGACGCCTACGGTACCGAGGAGACTTTACAGCATATATTCTGCGACTGTCCTCGCTACGCTGTGCAGAGACGATCCCTCTCATCCGCCCTCGCTCGTCCCGACAACAGAACGATGACGCTAGATGCTATTCTCCAGCCATCGAAAATTCAAGCAACCAAGGCATTGCTCAAATTCCTGAGGACAACAGACTTGCACGAGCGGCTGTAGACTCAATGATGGCGTATACTGCACATGACTGCCGCTCTGCGCTTCGACGTTATGTGCGTGCGTGTGTGCTCCTCCCCTTTCTCTTTTTCTTTACACTTCTTTCAATCTCCCCCATCCCTTCCCCCCTGTGCAGGGTAGCATACCGGTTATGCCAAACTGGTTAATATCCCTGCCTTTCCTCTCTCTTCTTTTCCTTCTTCTTCTTCTTCTCGTAAAGAAATGCTCGGCTGGAAATGATGTAGAATAAGCCTCTGTACAGTTTCCCTTCAATCTCTTCATGCTGCATCGGCATCTTCCTCCCAGGTCTCCAGTGCCTGCAAAGGTCGGTCGCAACAACTGGTGGCAACGGTGGGATACCACGACCTGTATCTCGAGCTGCGACACCCCGGGTCGTAACACTTACACCTCTCCTATGATTCTGTATTGCGTAAATGGCCGGTAATTGCGCCATCATGCCGAGGCTTCCTGTTGATGTTCTTGTAATTAGATGGAAACCCGGTATCTCATCGGCAAGCAAAGCAGCGACTCCCATCAATTACAAAAGCAACAAGCAACAAACGCACAGTGCACAACGCAATGTCATGTTCAGCAGCTTAAGAAATCCCAAGAACTTGTATCGGTATGTAACTAGTATACTTTGAGCAAAACAGACAGACAGACAATGAACTTTATTGATTGGGCAAGAAAGACAGAGCTATTGAGATTCTCACAGAGGCTTCATTGAAGTGAAACATAGTTGGCCACAATTAGCAAATTTTCAAGCAAGTATTTCCGGCCCTAGGCGTTGGCTGCTGCATTTTATAGATTTATAGATGCAATTACAAAGTATCGTAACGGATACAGTAATTGCAGTAGTATCTTTATCTGTGTCTGAAATACTTCTTGCCCGAGTATCATGTGTCGTATCGCGATACAAATTTAATGAATTGTTGACAAATCCTGGTCATCAGTGACTCAACAGTACTTATCAACAACCTCAACAGCACCCTACGACGATGAGGAGTATTCTACGCTTCAGTTTGACTGGAAATTCCGCGAGTGCTGCAGCGTCATATTTGTGCAGATAATCGACACCGCGTTCTCTGCGCGCATGGTATTCCTCCATAAAGTGCCTGTGCTTCATGTCAAACTTTTATACATCGATGAAAATGAACGCATGAAACATTATATGCAGTTAGGCATGGGCTTTTTATGGCGATTTCGTTTGCGTGCGCAAACTTATTCTCACATTAAAAGTTTCTGCGGTTAATGACAGCGCTCTTGTGGGAAGGCGACGATTCGCTGTGCAGCTACCGCCGCAGTTACGATTGTTGGGCGCAAATTTTCATAAATCATAGTGTTAAACAATATCAAATGTGAGAAAAAAAAACTGTGTAACATGAGTTTGATGATGTCAAAAATACGCGCAGTTTACGCAGAAGTCGATATCTTACTGTAACATATTCGCCTTTGCTTACAGTTCCTTAACACGACAGAGAAGATATGGGTATACAACAGCACTGAACAAACTGACAAAACATGCATTGTGGACGTCATGAATGATGTGAACCCGCTTCATGCCAATCTGACCAGATATTATTTCTCCGACGGATTGATGTATGCTTACACTTCTTCCAAAATAACCAGACTGCAATACATTTAAATGGTCCATCCTTTTCTTTAACCTTAGCAAAAGCATCACAGCTGAAGCTCGCTACACCATCAACCCCGTGTTTGCAACCACTGCGGACCCATACCATGAAATGCGAATCGAAAGTCCTGGCAAGTATATAAGCTTTATTTTTGACATTTGAATTAACTTCATTTCAGCGAACCCACTATGCGAACCAGAACACTGTAGTAAAAAAAAGGCCGTGAACCACCACCACAGTCATCAGTCTTGGCGGAGAGCACAGAGTGGCTGCTTAGCAATGGCTAGGCAGGTGGTGGGTGCAAGCAAAGAATAACGCGCACTACCGGTGGTGTCTGTCACCCACGTTGACACCATTCCTTGATCTTGCTGGCATGTGCTTGCGGGGGCTTTGTCCGCCCCTCTTTCCCGCGTCCCACAGCCCCTCTCTCTCCTCTCCTACGTTCCCCCCCTTTCTCTCCTCTAGGAATCATCTACTCTACGGAGCGGCGCCCGCGTCCCGTTGACTCCATTCCTTGATCTTGCTTGCATGTGCTTGCGGGGGCTTTGTCCGTCCCTCCTTCCCGCGTCCCACAGCGCTTGTGCGTCCCCTCACCTTCTCTGTACGCTCCCCTTTTCTCTCCTCTAGGAATCCCCCTACTCTATGGAGCGGCGCCCACATCCCACACCCCCACAGCACATGCGCGTCCCCTGCCCCTCTCTCTCCTCTCCTACGGTGCCCCCCGTTCTCTCCTCTTGGAATCCTCTACTCTACGGAGCGGCGCGAACGACTGGTGGTGCGACAGCTGCATACTCCGCTGGGGGGCGCCACGGTAGTTCCGCGGTATGAAGATAACCGAGCGCGTGCGCCTCATTCTCTCTCCTGTGCAGCGCCGCGATGAGCGTCCGGCCGCTTTCGCGAAACGGGAGCGGCGACGTTTCTCCCCATCTCCCCGCTGCTTTGCATCCACACATGGTTCCCTTTAGCGGGAGATGGGGAAGCATTTTTCTGCACGTTGCGCGAAAATGTTCTATTACCAATGTTGTAGGATGTATTTAAGGACATGCAAACACTTTTATAGGGCATTATCTCAACGAAATAAATCTAGCGCTGATTACAAGCTGTGCATTAATAACGAAATAATTCATTGTAATAAGGAATTAGCCATAAATTCAGAGTCACTGCTGCACTTATTATTCATTTCATTCGAAGTGCGAATTAGTCAAGAGCTCCTCACTTTCTTCTTCTATCAAACCTCGTGCGCACATGTCACGCTGACTCGCCATGACTGCGCTGTTGAGACGCTGTCATAGAGACGCAAGCCGACGCAGATGCACAAGCATGCTAATTTCACTGCATGTTATATTTGTTTATATGTTCTGTCCATAGACAGCGGGACCCACCCGCATTATTATTTTTTTTTTCATAAGAGTTGTCTCGCAAGGGGCTGAGAGTGATTGAACGAGGCGAAACAAGCACACTCGGTATTGGCAGGGCTTGTGCGTGTCTCGTCACCCGAGTTTTCTCAGGAGTGACATTGAAAGGGTTAAAACAATGATAACAGCCAATACATCCACGTGGAGAGAGCTGGTGCGCACTGGTTGATAAAACCTCTAACGGCAACTTCTTTCATGTGCAGTGGCGTAAATCATGGTGGGGTCAGAGGGTTCCTGACCCCCCCCCCCCCCTTCTGTGTTCAGGCTGGAGGGGACACCCCATGCAGGTGTCCCCCCCTCGAGATTTATCTTACAAATGTCGTATTTGAATTTCTTGACAGTCAAGGACAACGCACTCTCCGTAAAACAAACTCTGAAATCTGCAGCACCTTCAGTGAACAGAAACTAAGTACTTCTATCCAATACACACGATGGGGAATACCTTTATGGGTTAACTCAAAAAGTGGTACAATTTTTATTGCATAATTTAACCCGAATGACGCAGCTGCTAAAATGCTAGCGTCTGCCCACGAGTTGCTATTAGAAACTAACTTCGTCATGCGATAACGCTTACTACTGGATACTCAGTGCTATCTTTTCGGACCAGGCGCCGATTCTGATGCTTGTCTTATAATAATAATAATAATAATAATAATAATAATAATAATAATAATAATAATAATAATAATATTAATAATAATAATAATAATAATAATAATAATAATATTATTATTATTATTATTATTATTATTAGTATATGTGAATGCATAATTTTAATTTTATATAATTAAAAATAAAGCATATATATAAAAACGAAATGACCACCATTGTAAGATGTGTGTCCCCCCCCCCTTGTGGCCTTTATTGATTTACGCCACCGTTCATGTCATAATTTCAAAAAGAGAAGCTTCTCGTGGCAAAGCCAACTTCCAAGTTTTCAAAACTGTGAATCACCTCACGTCGTGAAAAGCTCCTAAACAACGTAACCAGAAAGCACCTCCAGTCCGCTTTACATTGCATAATACTGATATCACGCTTTTCTTCCGGTCATGTCTGTACGCCCGAAATAACCAACGAAGGAAGCGTCGATGTCGAGGTCAAGGTTGCTTCGAGAATAAAACAAGTTATACTCAAAATAGAAAAGCCACACAAAACGTCGAAATCGACGAAATCGGAAAAAGCGGAGCAGTAGAAAACAGATACAGAGAGCAGAGACGTGGCACTAACAACTGAAGTTTATTTCGGAAACAACCTTCCTCCCAGGTCCGTACAACGCATGCGCAGATAACAAACCAAACAACCAAAAGGAACCAAAAAGACACACCCAGCAAGCTAAACAGAGTAAATCACCTTTGTGCTAAAAACAAACATTCTTTCCTGGTGAGATAGACTGAGGCTGCGCTAACACATTTGTCAGGACCCAGTTTCCAGATATGAAAAGCCTCAATAATCTCCCGTTCACGCTGCGTCTTAGCCTTACCTAAAATTTGAAGGACACTTTGTACATTCCAAAGTGTGTTCGGCGAAAGCGTGTGGCCATTCCACTGATTATGCCATGTCTTTTTTATTTTACACTCTCAGTGGGATAATACACAAACCGAATGGGTGCGTGTTTTCTTCTTTAATTTTTTACCGCGAATCGCAACGAGACGCGAGACTCATGTTCCTCCGTTTACATGCGTTAGTATTTTCTCGCGCTTTGCGCATCGTGCAAACGCCATCCGCGTTCCAGCTCTTAAATTGACGGACCCTTTGTAAATTGGAAAGTGTATTCCGTGAACGCCTGGGTCCATTGAGACGGCGTCCGTCAGAATGATTGCAAACTCTGGGCACAGCGACGCTACGCAAGCAAAGCGCGAGCGCTATAGAGTCCGAGGCGATCGGCGTTCCGTCTGCGCATCCCGGCGGCCACCTGGCCCCGTGCCAGAGCCCGGATGGACGGACGGACGGACGGACAGACGGATGGATGGACGGACGGATGAACAGACGGACGGACGGACGCCGGGCGGACGCCGGACGTGAGCATGAGACATTAAAGGCTTTCGTCTTAAAGATTACACCATCTCCCGCTAAAGGGAACCATGTGTAGATGCGAAGCAGCGGGCGCTAACGCTTACACTGGCGGCGGCGTTGACGCTGGCGCTCATCGCAGCGTTTCACAGGAGAGAAAACTGGGGAGACGCAAAGCACGCAGTGATGGAGCGGTGTTTCCTACTGGAACATGCCAATCGCTGCTAATGGGCAATGAGAGACAGAAGACTCCGACTGCACACAGAGACCCGCAGTCCGCTTTTCGTTAACGCGCACGCTGCGAATTTTTCATCGGTCGACAACGCACAGGAGAAATCTCCCACCGGCACCACCTTGCAGGTCGAGATCCATTGCCATATATATGGGGTGGCCAGTGAACGGTTGAGCAGCGCGAGCAGTCGGCTTTTTCAACCAAGAAACTCGCTAGCAGACGCTGCCTGCGTCGGCGTTGCGTGGCGAGAGAGGGGGGAGCGTAGGAGAGGAGAGAGGGGGGGGAGGATACGCGCATGCGCATTGGGGTTGTGTTGCCGCGGGGGGAGGGGATGCCTAGAGGAGAGGGATGGGGGAGGGGACGCGCATGCGCAGTGAGGGTGTAGACGCCGCGGGGAGGGATGCCTAGAGAGAGAGGGGGGAAGCGTAGGAGAGGATAGGGAGGGGCAGGGGACGCGCATGCGCAGTGGGGGGTGTAAGCGCCGCGGGACGTATGCCTAGAGGAGAGAGGGGGGAGGGTAGGAGAGAGAGGGGGGAGGGGACGCGCATGCGCAATGGGTGTGTAAACGCCGCGAGCGGGAGGGATACCTAGAGGAGAGAGAGGGGAAACGCAGGAGAGGAGGTGCGTGAGGAGGGTTTGCGCATGTGCAGTAAGAGTGGTCAGGACGCACACCACCAGCACTACCGCCGGACGGACGGACGGACGGACGCCGGACGGACACCGGACGGATGGACACCGGACGGACGGACACCGGACGGACGTGAGCATGAGACATTAAAGGCTTTCGCCTTAAAATTGTGACCTTATCGAAAAGGGGCTTACACCCACATGACTTGCAGTGCAACGGCAAATTACCACCAGTGCCCGAGGGTAGCAGATTTCCATGCTCCCTCAGCCGAACATTTATACATCTACCAGACTGTCCCACGTAAAACCTGTCACAACTTAACGGGATGCAATACACCGCACATGTGATACACGCGCAGTATTTCTTCAGATGTTTTATGTCACACACACTGCTTACTGTGCCGAGCTGCGCAACCCTCTTGCAAAGCCCCGCGAGTTTGCTGGGTGCAGAACAGACCAGTCGAACATGAATGCGGGCCGCAACCTTCTTCAATCTGTGTGATATGCCATGGACGTACGGCATGACCACAAAGTTCTTCTGTTCTCGAACACCTCCATCATTTCTGTGTTCTCCAACACCAGCATCAGTTTTGTGTATTACATTGAGGCGCTTAAACCCATGTTCAGCAACAGAGGCTATTAACGACTTCGGGTAGCCTGCCAACAAAAGCCTATTTTGCTGCTCAGTCACGCTGTCTTGCATTTTATGAATGCAACTCTTCGTAACAGCGTTTGTCAAACAAAGATTGGTGATCCCTCTTTTCAAAAGCTTGGAGTGGGAGGAATCATAGGGCAAAATAGTCTTTTTAGTCCTTGGACTATACTTCCAGCACACGTGAACATGAGAATGAAACGTGAGTGTGAGGTCTAAAAACCTAATGGAATTTTCCTGTGGAACTTCATGCGTGAAACGAAAATGTGAACAGCATGCTTGAAACACTGACATGATGTTACCAATGACATCTAAAACACAATCACTCCCCCCCAATACTAAGAAAAACAATAAAATCATCGACATATCTAAAAATACGGACTACCCGGTGATCATCGACGCTTTGGCACAAGCGTCTGTCAAAATGGCGTAAAAAAATGTACCAACTTGCCCAACAAGCAACTCTTCTAAAGTTATACTCAGTCGCGCTGCACAAGCCCAGCAAATACGCAGCACACGCAACGTGCGCCCACAAAAAATCATGTACGCTTCAGAGTGGTGAGTTGCAGGAGTTGATTGATTCAATATCTTGCAGACGCAGCAGCAAAGCTTCACGAATAGAACGAGGCTACATTTAAAGGCGTTTTTTTATTGTCGTTTGCGCTTCTATTTGCAAAGCTAACAAAAATAATTTTAGATTGCGCCGTTGCGATTGAAAAATCAGCAGAGTGGAGCGTGCTAGTGTTAATTGGATGCTTTTTACGCCGTTGTCTATCAAGGGAAGAAGTTCTACAAAACATTCATGTTGGCACGGTGCATTTTTGACAACATCAAGCAGTATCGGAGCTGTCGGCGACTCTTTTACAACAAAACACAGTCTCGAGCAAGCAATGTTTACAAACTTAGTTCGATTGCGCAGCATGTGCACAGTAGGTATACACGCCCATTTAGGCCTTTCTTGTGTAGCCTCCATGCACCTAAGTAAAATTCTCGAACGCGAATAAGATGATGAACATGCTGCAAATATATCTGTGCAAAATGCAATGTTTACCCCTGAAAACTGGCCATGGTAGGTTATCCATATTTTACACGCAGCGAACATTTGAGGCTTATGCAGTTATCACCTCTTTGATGTAATAATGTTGTTGCAGGTTCCATTATTTGATTGTGGCAAGTGATTGTATGTTTTTTTGTTATATTTAGGACAAATACAACTTTAAAAAAAACTCCTCAGATATATATTGAAGTGTGCGGAGCCTCGTAACCGGCTGTCATTTATTAGACAACAGCTGTCTTGAAATTTGTCAGCCTTCTAAACAACGGTACTTTTTAAGATGACTGGCTTTTATTCACTGGCATCGCCACCCTATACAAATATCGCTGCTTCAATGTACTCGTACCCACCGAGTACTGATGTGCAAATCATTATATAAAATGGCTGGTAGATTTCAAGGCTTGTACAAGCTCGCACATGTTTGTTAGCGATAAAATACCCTCATGTCTGTTTTAACGGTCCAATCTGTGGACATCTCAGAAGTTCACAAAAAAAAAAACATAGGCGTTGATATGAAAAGAGATTTTTAGCGGAAATAAAGTACTGGAGAAAGTAGTATACAAAGAAAAGCCTACATGGCTAGCTTGTAAATCTGCTCAACATAGCGATTTGGGCGAGCTGTACAGCTTCATAAAAAAAAACTGTACTCTCACGAAGACCAAGAGAAAAAAAAGTGTACTGTTGTCATCTTGATATAGACATCAAGATCATCCCGTTACTGAAATTGTCGAAGCGTTTCACATAAAAAATTCGGCAGATTCCACGTACCTTGGGAATCGATGTTATGCGAAGCATGCGGAGGGAAGATGACTGCGTTGTAATGTTTTATTGAGCGAAACGTTACGAAATTACGCTAAAGATATGTACAAATGTTGTACGCACAGACATAATTGATGTCCCACAATCGCATATGTTTTGCATAACAAGTTGTTTACAGTTGCGTACCGATGCCAACAGCAATATGGGCAGTAGCAACACCAGAAGCGGTAAACTGATATGTAGCGCTTGTCCTCGCGAGGATGGTAGCCCTGGACACTGCAACATATATCAACTTCAGTGGATGGCGCTTTACTATAATTGATGTTAACCCGGTGTGACGGCTGTATCATCGGAGTACATATGTAATGTTTATAAAATTGGATAGCCAGCACTGCAACGACAATTGACGTTTCACGAACATTAGGGTCTATTCGAAAAGCAGTTCCGAGACCTGGCGCGGCTCTGTGGTAGAATGCTTGATTGCCACGCAGAATGCTTAGGTTCGATTCCTGTTCGGACCCTGACGTTTATTATTTGCATTCGTCCGGTCAACGCTGCTGATGACGTCACCTTTTTAACGCTCTGGCGTTAAAACCAATGTTTGTCTCACCGTTCCTGGGTAGTCTAAACTGTCAATCACCTGTGGCACATACCCGCATACCTGTGGCACATACCCGCCCCGGGTTATGTGCCACAGGGTTTGCCCGAAAGAGTTTGACGACGTACGCGACGGGATTGTCATTATTCATGTCACGACCAGCGAGTCATATTCGTCAAACCATCTTATTCTCACATACTAATTTTGGTCAACCCCAAGTTAAAGGGGTAACCACGAGATCACCCAGACGTAGGCGGCTAGATAGATAGATAGATAGATACGTAGATAGAAACGCTAAAAGTGCCTGCAGTACGCAAAGAAATGCTTCGCATTTAAAAAAAATATGCAGTTTCTCCCAACGTGAAAGCTGTAGGAAGTGCGGAGCACTGATTCGCCTGTCCTTTCGCGACGAACTCATGGAGAGTGTGTTGAGGAGCTAGTTGGTAAGACACTCTTATGTGAACACAAACTGCGCTTGGAATGAGGCACGAGAGTGCAATTAGACAAGACGAACGCAGCCTATGAGCGTCGTTAAAGGATCTGCGTTGCTTCAGCGACGCTCGCGTTCAAAGTAATCGCGTTCACGTAATCGCGTTCACGGTAATCGCGCCTTCGCCTTGGCGTTCCAACAGTGCAGGCTGCTAGGTCTCCATGACTAGAAAGGAAACCTTTGATGCTGCTCGTCATTTAATGGGCGAAGCTCGTTAGGGCCCAGCCTTGTCGTCGTCCGCGTCCGTCACGGGAAATTTGTGGATGCGAGACACAAAAAAAAAGACTTAGCAATAGGCTGATATCAATCATAAGTGTGACAGAACAATATAAAACACCTAGAAGCACAAACCATTTATACTAGTCGGCGACTTACCGTACACACTATGGAACTTAGGACCTAGCTTTGTCGTCGAATCTCACTGTCCGCTGTATTGGTGGTTAGAAAACCATTGCAACAGTCGGAACATGTGTGTATGTGAATAAAAAAATGTTTACAATAGACGAACAACAATTGTACTCGTGAAGAAACAATATAAAACACCTACAAGCACAAACCCTCGATACTAGTCGGCGACTTCAGCGTAGACACGATGGACCTTAGGACCGAGCTTTGTCGTCGACTCTTTATGTCACTCAATTTACATTTTATGGGGCGACGCTCTGGTAACATATGTGAGACACGAAATAAGGTTTAACGATACACTAATACTAATCATAATTGGGACTGAACAATATAAAACACCTACAAGCACAAACCCTTTGTCATAGTCGGGGACTTAAACGTAGATATTATGGACCTAAGCACCTAGCTTCGCCTACTCGTCAACATTCACTTCATGGAGATGAGTGGATTTTTTCTCCTCCTCTCTCCCACGTATCTCCTCCTCACACTTTCACTTTTCCGTCATATTGCTAAACCTACTGTACATCCTCACTTCCCATTCCTTCCCCTTTGCTATTCGCAATGCCCACGAACTATAGGTGGCGCGCTGTACAATTCAAGATGGCGTCCGATGGAGGGTCAATCAGTTTGTTAGCATAGGAACAGATAGGACGTGCGTACGTACGGCCCGTGCCACTTTCACCGGATGAAGTCATGAGCTGCACTGAAATGGATATGAGACCGAAATGCTTTCTCAAACCATGGAAGCTCGCCACCTAATTATTTGCCGCGGTGTGAAAGGTTATATTTCAGCTCCGTTACCATGCCTAAGCGACGGTGTGCGAAATCCTGTGCGTGCTGCAGAAAACTTCATGAACTAGAATTGAGGTATGACCTGAACGGCACTCCGAGATACTGTGTACCGAGCCTGCCTGACGGATTTGCCGCAGAGGTAGGCCGCTAGCGAGTAGCGTCATCGCTGCTGCACCGGACCGAATGTTTAACGTGGCGATGGTTTGCGAACATACGCCGTCGTCATTACTTGCGCAGTCAGGAACGCGGAGTTACTTCTTCAACGGAAAACGAGCATTTAACATCCTATTTAGTAGCGCTTGTATCAGAGCCATGCTCAGACTCAAGCCGTGCGCAATTCACTGCACTCGGGTGCCGCAGGTTCGATCAGCACGATCGAAGCATGAATATAGAAAAGAACACGCACGTATGCTTTTCGCAACGACGAATTCTTCGACGTTGCGCAAATGCGTCGAACAACTATGCCGATCGGAAAGTACCGGTGAAGTACAGGAGAAGTGAGCCGATAGACGTGGATTGTGGCCGTGCCTGCACGTTTCATCGCTCTAACCATTTCGCTTCCCTGTTCCGAACCCGAGTGTTCTGGTGGAATGCGGTGCTCGATAATATCCACAATATTTGTGCTACGTGCAATGTACAAGAAAAACTATGTTTTTATTTTGATCTCGCTGAAGGATACTATACATTAAATACAATCAAAGTGACTTATGAGCGTGAAAAAACATTAGCGCGCGAGGGGACGTGAAGTGCAACTCGCTCCTCGTGTGTTCGCAGCTGATCGTTCATCGTCGCTGTCACACTCCTTCACACACACACACACACACGCTTTCACAGCCTTCTCCGTCCAGTGAAAAATCCTCGTCGTCAAGGTGGTTCCTCTTTACATAATTGCTGAAAGCAATCTGAAGAATTTCCTCCGCCGAACGACTTCGATTAGTCCTCGTCACAACGTTATCTGGGCGCGCAGAACTTCTTGCTCTCGCACCGGTCAACAAACAAATCGCTTGCAGAGTGCTGCCATCTATCAACAAACGTACAAAAACAAGCAGCGCAGCGCTGGCCAATTTGAGATTACTCAGTTATACATCGCTAGCTCGCGCGACTTCCCGCCTGCAATGTTATAAATTCATGCTCTACAAAAACACTGACGAATGCTATATGCAAGTAAAACAAGGTGAGTTTCAACTGAGAAGGTCCGACGACAGCGTTTAACTAACCTACGTGGCTACACAAAACCTCGCGAAGCTGATATTTGTACGATGTGGGTCATCGTTGAACGTGCGAGTTGGCACGTATTTTCACGAAAACTTCGCGTGTCGCAAGAACGAGTCAGATTTATCGTGTCACGGAGGGCCCGGTTTGTTCACTGAAACAGGCAACATGCAAACTCGTAGTGTTTCTTTCCTGCTAACACAGTCGAACAAGTGCGCTACTGCGTAGGGCTGCCATGGTGTCGTCTACTGATCATCCATGAGAGGACGCTCCTAAATTCCGCTAGGGGAGCGACAGTCTATGGGCATTGCGAATAATTGTGTATGCCAGGGTCGCCAACCTTTTCAGGCGGAGGGCCGAGTTGCACGATGTCAACATGCCGGAGGCCGCAGGACCAAACGGAGGGGTTAGGGGGGGGGGGGGGGGGTGAGCGGAAGGCAGGCGAAGAGAAAAAAAATCAGCGAATTGCAATTGACAATAATGTAACAAAACTTCCCCAACTCCCGCTAAAGGGAACCATGTGTGGATGCGAAGCAGCGGGGAGATGGTTAGCTTGAGCGGGACAAAACGTCGCCGCTCCGTCATTTTTATACAGCGGAACTACCGTGGTGCCCCCAGCGGAGTACGCAGCTGCCGCACCACCTGTCGCGCGCCTCTCCGTAGAGGATTCGTAGAGCAGAGAACGGGGGGGAACCGTAGGAGAAGAGAGAGAAGACGCGTATGCGCTGTGGGACGCGGGAGGCGCTCCGCAGAGTAGAGAATTCCTAGATGGGAGAAAGGGGGGTGAGCGTAGGAGAGAGGACGCGCATGCGCTGTGGGGATGTCGGACACGGGCGCCGCTCTGTGGAGTAGACGATTCCTAGAGTAGAAAAAGGGGGCGAGCGTAGGAGAGGACAGATAGGGGGGAGGGGACGCGCATCCGCTGTCGGGGTGAGGGACGCGGGGGGCCGCTCCGTAGAGTTCAGGATTCCTAGAGGAGAGAAAGGGGGGTGAGCTTAGGAGAGGAGAGAGAGGCGACGCGCATGCGCTGTGGGAGTGTAGGACGCAGGCGCCACTTTGTAGAGTAGAGTATTCCTAGAGGAGATAAATGGCGTGAGCGTAGGAGAGGAGAAAGGGGGGAGGAGACGCGTATGCGCTGTGGTGGTGTAAGACGCGGGAAGGAGGAACGGACTAAGCCCCTTCCCAAACACATGCAAGCAAGATCGAGGAATGGAGTCAACCTGGGCGACACAAATACATGCAAGCAAGGTCGAGGAATGGAGTCAACCTGGGCGACAAACACCACCTGCCTAGCCATTGCTAAGCAGCCTCTCTGTGCTCTCGGCCATGACTCTGGTGACTGTAGTGGTGGTTGACGGCCTTATATTGTACTACAGTGTTCTCGTTCGCATAGTGGGTGCTTCCCTACTTCATGAAAGTGGCCGGTCGCGGGACGGACGGACATAGCCCCGAGCATAAGATGCTTCGCATCTAAAAACTTGAAATCATTTGTTTTTTTCGTCAAGCATCACAAGGCTGAAATATACAAACATATATTATAAGCAAAAATTCCATTTGAGGTCAAACGTGGTAGGCGAAGAAGAAAACAGCACTGAAGATGCGACGAGAAGAGCGCACATTCTCATCGCCGTGTGTGTGTCCTCTTCTCGTCCCGTATTCAACGCTGTTATTCTTCGTCTACCATGCAGTGTCAACTAAGCCAATCAATCACACTGTTGAGGTCAAAACTGCCTTTTCTGCCGTCAAATAGGGAGTGACACGGGTAGCGGCGCGTTTCTGACGTCTTCCCAGGGGCGCAAAATAGTCCCACGTGGGCGGCACTTTGCCGACCCCTGCCCTAGAGCTCTTTACCGTTCCCTTGTAGCGCGCAATACAGGGGCCTCTAGCATTTTCCGTCCATTGAAATTTGAGCGTGGTGGCCAGGATCTGAACACGTGTCCTTCAGGTCAGTAGCCAAGCACCTTAACGATGGAGCCACGACGGCGGGCCCTCTCAGAATGCTCTGTAAATGTACGCCTGTATTCGGAGCTAGCTTTAGGGGAGGCATGAAATGCGCATTTCGACAGGTTGAGAGCAGGGAGAGATTAAAGTTTATGCTAAAATAAAAAAAATGAACCTGAGCATCGTCATTTTAGCTTCTCATTCGTGGGATCATTGCCTCGTTAAAAATGGAGAAAGACGGATGGGAGTTGACCAAAAAGAGCGAGCGAGCGGCTGAAGGGGTTCACTCGAAGAACGGGCGACTGGTCTCAGAAATTGCAGAATAAACGCACGCCTGTCACTTTAATGGGGATGGACAATTGATCATTAGGTTCGAGAGATAATGTAGTCACATGCGGCATCTAAAAAGGGTTCTCCTCTAGAACATCAAAGGCATTAGTCCTGAGTGGAGGCCGGCTTAACGCTTGTCCGAAGCTTCCATCTTCACGGTTGTCAAGCAACGCCCAAACAAAAGCGATTCTGGGAAGGAATCAGGGGTGGCTAGATAAACTCGGAAGACACGTACGTATCTTTTTTGATAAAATGACTTGCATGGCTGTGGCCTTCATGGAAAAAGTCAACGCTGATGGTGCACGGACGACATATGGCGGTTCAGCTCGAAAGCTCGTCAACGTTGCAGTGTAGCCTTTCAAGGTACTGCCAAGAAGCAGGTGTTTAGTGAAGGCGAGTAAATCCTCTTGTGGACAACTGGAGAGCAGGTAGTACACGGGAGTTTATTGTCACACAAAAAAGGGGTTCGTTATGAGTCTGTGTAGGCATCCACGTGCTTGGATTGGTGCCTCACTAAGATCGTAGGGCGATGGTACAGCGATGGCCTTTAAGCGGAAGAACTGATTCGCCAAAAAGAGGGTCAAATTATTCTGAGATTCCTAAATTTTGTAGGTACAGCGTGTAATAGCTATGGACACTTGGAACTTATGGAAGAGCCAATGAAGTGATGGATGTAGGTTACACGTTTTATAGCATTACGAAAAATGTATGCAGTTGCACTGCACGTAAAAGCTGTAGGAAGTGCTGTACAGCGTTTCGCCTGCGCTTCAGTGACGCTCCCAACGTGAAGCCTGCTCGGCGTCTATGGCGAGAGAGCAAACCTTCCTTTGTGACGCAACAGCACCCTCTCCCCTCCTCCTCACTTTCGCTTCCTTTTCCCACTACTTGCTATGCCATAGTACACATTGCGGTGCGCATGATTTGCCCTCCGTCTCCTCTTTTCCTTCTCCTCATCCTACCTTCTCCTCACGGCCCCCCTTGCTGTAATGTACTGTACATGGCTTTCCCTCCTCATTTCTATCCTCCTCGCCCTTCCATCACTCCTACTTGGCCTCATTCCCCTTACCCACCCCTTGCTACACTCTACAACACATGGCTATGATATATTATGCTGGCTATTTTATGCTTTGGCTTCTCGGCTCATGTGCACGCTACTCAGCCTCACTTTCCTTTCCCACCTTCTTGCCGTACTACGCTATAGATGGCTGCCTACACATGGTTGTGCCTGCGGAACATCCCACATAGCTATGCTTTAAAGTAGGGGGGGGGGGGGGGGGCTGGCGAGTTGGAAATGACGCATACTTCGAAAATAAGCGTAAACACAACGGAGACAAAAGAGGACAAGGATAATGTACGAGCGCTTATGTCGTGTCATTCTAATCTTGGCCCCCCGTCGTGTTAGCGCTGATTTTCCAAGTATAGCTCTGCTATGCTTTACCTCCTTTCTCTTCCTCCCTTTCGTTCTCGCCATCCTTACTTCCGTTTTCCACCCCCTTGCTGTACGTGGCTATGGCATACATGGTTTTGCCTGTGTAGTGCCAAATGAAATAAGTTGACAGCATGCTCCCTTCCTCGTTCATTTTACCTTTCCCTCCTCCTCTAGACACGTCACTCCTGTTCACCATAACTTATGTTTTTCGTGTCCATACAATACATACATGGCTACGCTATACATGGTTTTGCCTGCGTGATCCCAAGCGAGCACAAGTGATTACATCATATGACATCCCGCGCCCATGAAGTGCTGCGTACGTAATGTTCACTGATTGTTGCACGCTAACATTTGAAGGTGAAAGCCTGCTGCATACTCGTTAATGTATCATGTTATATATTCCGACCACAGCCTACTTGAAATATACGTCACTAGGTTGAAGATAGGTCGGATAGTTCCTACCCCTTCCGTTGAAGCTTTCTGCGCTCCACGTGTTGTTGCACTGCACATGTGTTCCACTGCCTTTCAGCGATCGATACTCTCAGTTTATGAGGAGCGTCAAGTGAGTGCGTCATTTTACACATCATGATGGCGTCATAAATTTGGGCTGTCAGTCACGTTGCCATGACGTCCCACTATGACGTCATCGCTCGCTAGTATTAGGTTGCGCAGCTTTTTTAGAAATGGCTCGCGAAAATCTCGCAGTGTCTCGCAAAATCACGAGCAAATCTCATGTAGGGGCATCGAAAATAGCCGCTTAAGGCTTTTGGCTTTCACACCAGTATATTTAATTTACACCTGGCACACTGACGAGATGGGAAGATGGGCTGGTCCCACTCTGATGGCCTAGTTAGTATAGTTTCCAGTTGCTTGAAATTTAGATTATCTTGTGTATTTGAATTAGTTACAACTGTTTCTCATAAAGGAGCGGTTGAGCATAACTGAGTTTTTTTAATGAGTGTTCAATTTTAAAACATGGCTTACGAATAGACTAATAATAATATCATTATAAAAATCTGAAGACCTTTCCGCGAATGGAAAAATCACGCTACTATATGAAGAGGCATTTATGATTTAAGAAATCATCTAATTCATCACATGAATATTTCTGCTATTTCTCATTTTTTTATTCAGCAAACAACAACCCATATGAGATGTTACTGTACAAAAGTGACGACAGTAAATGTGGGGTGTTTTTTATGAATTACCATAATGACTTGTCCATGCGTAAGTATATGATTGTGTTACCTTTAATTTCACTTCACACTTACATGTAGTCATTTTACTGTTTCTGGAACCGATAAGAATTATATTACTGGTAATATGGGCGCCCTATCTTGGTTACATAAAAATAGAAACTGCTGACTGTTTATGTTTCTGTTTAGTTTATTTCTTATTGTCATAGGCAAATTTGTGTAACATATATGATAATATTAATAGCGTTTGCGAATCATCATGCTACTGACATGTGATTTGGCGCATAGCACAGGGGACAAAAAGGGGTGGCGTTTCTTGATAAGTAACAACAAAAGGGTTAATCTGGTGTCACAATACGCAGTTTACTGCCATTAAGCTGTCCCAATGACTTACATTTGTGTCAGGAATGTTTAAAGCTTATGATACTGTTCGTGGGATATACGCCTGCCCTCGAAATGTAAACATCTTCTAAACCGCCTGGAATCACACTTACTCGAGAATAATTATCGTTATGAAGACAGTAGACAAAAGTTGTGCGGTTATTTCAATGCTTGAATTTTTCAAGTGCAAGCCTAAGACTTATTCTGGTTCTTGTAAATCAGTACATGGTCTGTTATTTTTGCCATAAATAACGTTACGCAAATAAGCTGTAATCACACCAAAGAGTATTTGCATGATGTACATACGCAACATTTTCAGTACATAAACGGTAAAGCTGATTCATTCTACGATCCGCCTACTATTCATTGGATTTGTCGAGTCGAATTTATGCTGGTCCTGATGGACGGACACATGTATGAATGCCCCCTCTGGAGAATCTCCGTTGAAATACGTTTAAGAACGCGATTGTTTCGTCCACTCTAGTTATATGTGCGTCGTCTTTCGTTTCCTAGGAGCGCCATGACATTTTTCACTTTTATGAAGCGGCTTGCCTGGCGAGGATCTATTCTAAACGTTTAGCTTGACGAAACAGTGATCACAGAACCACCACGAAAACGGCCGCAGAAATAAGTTTTCGGTGTCGGTGCATGCACAAGCGCTACTGGTTCTCTTGCAAGGTACAGAATCGAGAAGAGGCAGTACCAGTGGCGTAAAAGCTCATTCATCAGTAAAGGGGGAAGCTCTGACTCCTTCCGCATTACGCAGGCATGCATTAAGTTACAACCGACCTATATATGCTCGTAATATTTGTAACTGGTACATCCGACAAACATTGTACAGCAACACGGCATACCACTCCTTTGTCGCAAAATTTTGTGACATAAACACAGAACGCCGGCTTCAATGTCTCCTGAACGACCAACAAACACTCGTGTGCTCCTCTGCAAACTGATGCGCGTGATCCACGCATTTTCACCTCGGACGCTGAGGAAGGGCATTCGGACAGGGGGACCGACGAGCCGACGAAAAAGACTCTTGCACAACTGAAACTGCACAACTTAATTTCAATCTCTGGGTGGTTTATGGTTTATTTCACAACTGAAGGCAAACGACATATCTTTCTTTGCAATCGGGCATACACCATAGAGCTCAGTATTCGTTTCAATAAGAAAAACTACAAAACAAGCACAAAAACCACATGATGGATGATAAGGCGCCTGTCAACAATGGAAACACTATACCACGCGTTTTCGGTATTCAGCTTTTATATAATAAATGGAGGCCCGTCTAGCAAGTCATTCAGTTCATTCTAAGACTGCCACGAGTAGACCACGGAAATTAGACACCAGAAGAACAGCGTGGATACAATGCTGGACGAAACGAACAAATTCGTGTTGCTGAAAATCGTCGCGGAACCGACCACTGTCTACCCCAGCAACTACAAAGCGATTATCACTTCCATTGCCCTAAAGTAATAATACCCCCCCCCCCCCCCGCCTCTCGGTATGTGTTTGATACATCTTCGCCGGACCTTCACATTCGTAGAGTGGGATGATGGCCATTTTTTAATACGTTACCCACTAAAGGTTTGTAAGATGAGTTTACGCATCAAAAAGCACGAAGTTTCCGCTAGGTGCCACACGGCCGAAGCACAGCGAAGCTGCTCGATCTCATGATTTACTATAGTTTATCTTGGTTGGACGTGGCTGCTTCCAGGTTATAACGCCGTAGTACTTAGATATAGTACCGTGGTTGAACATCACTGTTCGAGGTTATGTGTATTAGGGATCGACTTGTCGTTGCCGCTGTGTCTGCCACACAGCAGCGAGTCTCGCTTCGCAATACACAGCTGCCTCCTCGGGAGTACGTACCGTCTTATGCCGACCCATGGCAGCAACTCTATCGACACGGCGCGATCGTTTTTACTTAGTACGGGCGCTGTTGCTGCGCAGTTGTTGCCCGCGCATACGCGGCTCGACATGACGTCACTCCAGTTGGCGCGTAGCGATGTTCTAGTTGGCACGGGTGCTCCTGCGTGGTTGGCGCGCAACTGCTACTCCGGCGTTTTTTCGAGATAGAGTGCTTTTTTTCAACATAGAATCGGACAAATTCAAGCCAGCTTAAACAGCGTCGCCTTTAAAATGCGATGTTATAGCGTCCCTCCCTTCGTGCGTTTCGCTAATGATGCAATCGTCATCGTCAGCGTGACTGCGCCCACTTCAAGGCATATGCCTCTCCCATTGACGCGGACATCGGCTTGCTGCCACGTTGTTGTCCCCGCGAATCTCTTAATTACATCTACTCACACAATTTTTGTAGCGTTAGCTACACTGGCCTAGCCAAGCCCGTTTCGCGCGCCTCATCAAGAACCGTGCTGCGCATGCTCGAGGATCAGTGATGTCACACACCGGAGCCGACACCTTCCGCGAACTCCACCGCCTCCGCGCGCTACTCACCGCCGCCGGTCTGCGCATTCCAGAGGAGTGACGTCGTAGCCATGGTAGACGCACTGGCGCCGGCGCGCGCGCAGCTATTCGCCTTCGCTGTGCAGTCGCTGTCTGACACTGCGCTGGAGCCGCTGCGCTTCTGACTGGCGTTTGCCAGTGTGGTATAGCCATGGAGAAGGAGAGCGCAAATGCTGCTCAACGGGGCAGAAGAGCGGAGAAGCTTGACTCATCGGATCCCGAAGTAGTTGTCTGGCAATTAGCGGTTGAGCGTAGGAAGAATGAACAGAATACTGTGTTGGGGCCATAGAGATGACAGCGTGTTACTTCACTGATCACCGAGCCGTCTTTGTGGCAATAAAGAAGCAACTTGACGTTGAGCAAAAATAATATGCATGTGCCACATAATACGTATACCGTGTGTGTGTCATTGGAGCAGCAGTAAGCATGATAATCAAGCTAATCCTACACAATCTAGACAATCAGGAAAGCTAAGAATAATCAGCTGAACCTTTGCTAACGCTACGTAGGCTATATCCTGGCATAGACGAGCTAAGCCACTGCAACATTTTTTTTTGCGTCATACTCAATTGGTTGCCTTCTTTTCGAATCCATTCTGTTGCACTTATTGACGAACTCAGGGCGCGAACTACAAAGCAAGATATGAATTGCAGAGGCAGATTAGAGCGGTGGTTCTGGCAATTATTATGCAGAAAGCTAACAATGAGCCGTCTCAAAAAAGAGCAATGGTTAGCAATTGGCTATCAGGCAATGGAAATATTGTAAAGGAGCACGTTTACTTGGGGCAGGTAGTGACCGCACATCCGTTTCATCAGTTTGAAGTAAGTAGAAGAATAAAACCACGGTGGAGCACACTAGGCAGGTTTTCTTAGATCATGAGTGGTCGCTTACCAGTATCCCCAAAAAGAAAAGTACATCATAGCTGCACCTTAAAAGACTACTGACACAAATTTTCAATATTTTGGGATTGTTGCCGTAAATAAGAAAACGGGTTTCCAGAACGGGTTTCCACCAAAACATGTTTCGCATCGCCACCATCAGCCAGCATTTTCCACTGTCACCACCACCACCATGTGTCGCCATTTTTTCCACTCTCGCCATCATCAGCCATTATGATTACCCAAGCTGCCAGCTTATCCACTATATTTCCACACGTTCCACTATTATTAAGGCGAAAGCCTTTAATGTCTCATGCTCACGTCCGTCCAGTGTCCGTCCGTCCGGTGTCCATCCGTCCGGTGTCCGTCCGGCGTCCGTCCGTCCAAACCCCCAATGCGCATGCGCCAACCCATTAAAAAAATAGAAATAAAAAAACCTCCTCTCCACCTCTCTCCCCCTCTAGGCATCCCTCCCCGCGGAGGCCACACCCTCACTGCGCATGCGCTTCCCCTCCCTCTCTCACCTCCTACGCTCCCCCTTTCTCCCCTCCCACGCTCCCCCCTCTCTCCTCTAGGCATCCCTGCCCGTGGCGTCCACACCCCCACTGCGCATGCGCGTCTTCCCCTCTCCAACGCTCCCCCTCACTCACTTCGCGACGCCGACGCAGGCAGCGTCTGCTAGCAAGTGTCTTGGTTGAAAAAACCGACTGCTCGCGCTGCACAACCGTTCACTGGCCACCGTATATATATGGCAATGGATCTTGACCTCCAAGGTGGTGCCGGTGGCAGATTTCTCCTGTGCGTTGTCGAACGATAAAAAAATTCGCAGCGTGCGCGTTAACTAAAAGCGGACTGCGGGTCTCTATGTCCAGTCCGAGTCTTCTGTCTCTCATTGCCCATTAGCAGCAATTGGGATGTTCCAGTAGGAAACACCGGTCCATCACTGCGTGCTTTGCGCCCCCTGGTTTCTCTCCTGTGCAACGCTGCGATGAGCGCTAGCGTCAACGCCGCCGCCAGTGTAAGCGTTAGCGCCCGCTGCTTCGCATCTGCACATGGTTCCCTTTAGAGGGAGATGGTGTAATCTTTAAGGCGAAGGCCTTTAATGTCTCATGCTCACGTCCATCCGGTGTCCGTCCGGTGTCTGTCTGTCCGTCCGTCCGTCTGTCCGTCCGTCTGTCTGTTCGTCCGTCCATGTCCGTCCGTCCGTCCATCCGAGCTCTGGCACGGAGCCAGGTGGCCGCCGGGATGCGCAGACGGACGCCGGTCGCGTCGGACTCTATAGCGCTCGCGCTTTGCTTGCGTAGCGTCGCTGTGCCCAGAGTTTGCAATCATTCTGACCGACGCCGCCTCAATGGACCCAGGCGTTCACGGAATATACTTTCCAATTTACAAAGGGTCCGTCAATTTAAGAGCTGGAACGCGGATGGCGTTTGCACGATGTGCAAAGCGCGAGAAAATACTAACGCATGTGAACGGAGGAACATGAGTCTCGCGTCTCGTTGCGATTCGCGGCAAAAAATTAAAGAAGAAAACACATTCGGTTTGTGTCTTATCCCACTGAGAGTGTGAAAGAAAAAAGACATGGCATAATCAGTGGAATGGCCACACGCTTTCGCCGAACACACTTTGGAATGTACAAAGTGTCCTTCAATTTTTTCCACCACTTGTCCACTATTCTTTCCACCATGTCCACTATTCTTTCCATCATAACCATCAACGATTCCCGCATCCACTAATACAGGATTTTCATTAAGGCATCCACTTTACTTTGCGAAAACTCGGTCCCTGTGGGTCAGTTTTAATGGATTGAAGACGCCACAGCCAAAAATATAAGAAGGCGCAGAAGGAAACCAGGTTAAAACAATGTAGCGGCACGTATCGATTAAATTCTCGGATTAGCGATTGCATTAAATTGCCGAAACATCACTCTGTTTGTGTGGAACGCCATAGACCACGACTTAAAACAACGTTTTGCACGTGGTGTCCCTGTGTACACTCTTTGTTTAATTTCGTCCCCATTTAAATTAATTCCTATTAAAAAAGAAGTAAGTCATGCAATCATTTTTCTGTCAACGTGGCGCCACAGCCACCAAATCGTACAACCAAATGCCGGTCAACGTAACACTGAGTAGAGGGATTTCCCCCTTTTCCTTTTGCGCATTCATTCATCCAGACATTGCACGTTATAAATAGAAACAAAGCATAAACTTTTCCAAGGGTGCATTGTCCCGTAAAAAATTTGTTCTCACTCAGGTAAGTGCCAAACCGTTTTATAGACTTTATTTGTGAGAATCTAGAGCACCTACCATGTGCGCCTTGTCCCTCAGCAAGCACGTTGTGCTGACTCCGCACGGCCAGATCGCCGGGAACCACTGTGAAACGGCATTGCGGCCATTGCGACGGCGCTGAGGTTAGTATCACGCACCAGCCATGTTTCTCCATACCCGGCGTCGAAACGTCCTCGCATCGCCTGCCGCGGTTGCGAACATTGTGCCCCTTTGCAATGACCGACGATGACAGCCCGCGTGCCTCCTCTCGTCCAGAGAAGTCTTTTTTCTGGTAGTCACCGTCATGCCTACGAGCGGCGCTGAGCAACAGTTCCAGATTTGCACCCACATTAATACCGGATCAGCAGTCGAGGGCACGACTGCCGCCACGGTTCATTTCGTAAGAGCATCGGGCGCGTAATCCGTAGATTGCAGGTTCGGTACCGGCAGGAGTATGTTGTCTTTTTGCTCAATTTACTTTCCTCACATCTATGTCACAATTGCTACAATACAACTTGAAACAGCACAATTAACGTCTCCTGTACCTTCCCTGACATCATTATTTGCTGGTTTTCAACAAGGTTCTGTCAAAGAAAGAAGCAAGCCCTAAAAAATCCCTTCCTTCATTATTCATGCCGAGCGTCTCGTTCCATCACTTTTGGTGTCCTCGGGTAGTATGCGAGGGCTTATTTGTCAGTCCGCGCGTGAAAAGGTCCACATGCTACGTGGTGCCATCTGGAAAAAAGAAAGCGACATGGCAGCGAGTGTTCCACACTCACTATCATGGCTATAAGTGACGCTGACCAACACTGCGAGGTTAACAGGTACATAAATACCTGTATAGCGGACGAGGGGACGACCGCCGCCGCAGTTCTATTGGTAAGAGCATCGGGCGCGTAATGCGAAACAGAAAATACAAAAGAACAAGGCCTGAGAATTTCGTTCCTTGATTCGTAAAGTTATCTATTATTTCGAGACAACGCCTACCGGACAGTTTTGATTTCATCGTTTTATTTGCGCGCAGTACCTTTCATGAATGATTTATGCCTCCCGAGGTGCATGCATGGCAGCCCTAATCAATCTGTTGGCGCCATCATGAAACGGTAAAATTAGAAGCAAGGCTTGTACTTCATGTCACATACATGACAGTATATCTCTTCACATACATGACACATACATGACACATACATGTTCACATACATGACAGTATATCGTGACAGTATATCTGTTCTCGTGCTTCTTCAACTTTAAATAATACAGAACGCTGCATAACACAAACTGCCAAATGTGTGTTTGGTATCAAGAGTCTATAAATTCTTGCAACATTACAATGTGACTGAAGTGCTCTTTGATTTTGATTTCAGCTCACGGCACATGGTTTGAACTGAGGTTACGAAATTCGTCCATAGAAGAAGGACCCCACGACAACTGCTCATCGATTTTTAACTATACTTTAACTTATCAAAAGGTCAGGTATAACTACACGCCTTCGTGCCAGTGCATATTCGCTCAAAGGACGTAGTTAAAAATAGCAGAAAGAAGAATTCACGAAGAAAGACATATACGGAAGCGTCATAACTGCATCCAGAAGAAAAATTATACGCGTGCGTTTTTACGTCCAATCGTACCATTAGACAAATATATTCCTTCGAAAAACTGAAATAAAGGTTATGAAATAGCTCGAGTCAATGTCATCACAAGTGAAGCTTTCCTCCTCTTCTCTTCTCCTGCTTTATGTGCGTTAAGCGACTGTAGAAATTTGACTGAGTTAGCTTCGGCAACTATGGTATCCGGTAAGCTGTTCCGTAGGCATTTGGGACGCGGATGAAATGTTCTCGATCATAATGCTTGATATTATAGTGGAAACGGTGGAGACAAGGGTGGGTGCTCTTCTATATCATAATTACAGATATCAACTCAACGCACGATTAATCCGGCGTAATCTCTCCCCCCCCCCCCCTTCCCGCCTGCTGAGCAATTGAGAAATTTATGCGTCGGCGTACAGTCGACTTGCCTGATCGGGAATCAAAAGAGAACACCAGTTTACAGCAACCGCAGCAAATGTTAAGCTTCTAACTTGCGGAGGAGGCGCTTGTGATTATTTTGACGTGGGAAACTGCTGTATTTCAGTCCTGGTTTAAGGTAGCCTACTAGACGCACGGTCAAAGGGCAATCACTCGGACTGGCACAATATGGCTTGTTGATGAGCTAGTTGGTTCATACTTCAGAAAAGAACAGTCACGGCGCAAAGAGTACGGGGGCCAAGTGAAGAAACGAACTGGCGCCCGCGTCTGTCAGTTCATTACTTCACTTCGTCCCCGTACTCTTTGCGCCGTGGCCCAATACATCACCGACTACGCATCGCCCGTGTCCACTACAGTATCCACCAATATGGTGGACCATTCCAATTTATGGTGGAATAAGGGAATGAAGATTGGACAAATTTTTAATAAGTTTGCCATGTTTTCGTCGCCATACTTTCAGTTTCCTTCCAGGCAACCTTTTGGAGAAAAGAATGAGTGATTGCTCTGTGCTACGTACTGTGGTGATCGCTAGAAATTACCAGGTATTTGCAGGTGAATCGAGGTTTACGCATTCCAGCGGGCTCTAGTGCTCATTGCAAGTACTGGCCACTCTTCATCTCCCTCGCCAAAAATGTTTGGTCTGCGTACATATCGCCCGCATGTCATGTAGCGGCAAAAACCCGTGAAAACTCACGACTTCAAAATAACGCGCCTGCAATAAATACTTCACTTATACGCCGAACAATGCATACCCTTTCAAGGAATATCCGGACCGTGCCTCCATCCAAGTGGAATTGGAGACGGTGCCGATAATTTTTGCACAGGTCGCTCGTAGCTGCTGATAAATATGAATTTATTTCCGCAAAAGCTATTTCGGTGAGTGAAAGCAAGGTAATATTCCCAGGGACTCATTTCTTCGTTAGACACAACCTAATGAAACCAATAAACAATACAGCCAAGGATTGCGTAGGGGAAAATTAATGTCGTTTTTAATTGTAGTGCAGTAATGGAAATAAAGCGGTTCAACAACACAGCTTTTGCCCCTGGTGAGGCCTGAACCAACAATCTTCAAATTACGCGTCCGGTGCTTTACCAATTCAGCTACGACGGCGAGCCATCCCCCATCCACTTTGTTGGGTATTGTGAGCGTATAAACCAGGAAGTCTTGGAGCGTTTATGGGTGAGTGTGTCATGTATTTTTTTTCACGGACGAGGATTTTCAGGAACACGACTGGCTTCGCAAGTCAGTCAATACAAGCGTCGCTTCAAAACGTGCGTTACTTGAGTCCCAAACAACACACAATCAGTACAATTTGACCAACGCTTTGAGAGGCATTGACGCTACTGTTGCGCCACAAATCGAACGCAGTCTTTTCAAAACAATTGCAATATAGATAGTCACAAATAAACTGTTAATCGTTTATATCCCCGGTGGCGCAGTTTTGGCAGTGGTGTGTTTTTTTTTTTTTTGTCTGAAAATTTGCACAAAATTATTCCGGCGTCCTAGTAGGGAACAGATGGAACTCAGATTAACTCATATTAACAAGGGAAAAGAAACAATACATTTTGTTCGCTCCGAAGATGAAATGCCCATTATGAACAATGACCATAATGACCTCACGTTTCGCGTTTCTTTCTACTGCGATTTCTCTGAAGGCATTGCATTTGGACATCACCTTGGTATCAAAACAACGCACCACACAGATCTCTAAGCAGCTAGACAACGTTGGCCGCTGGTCGGTGAAGTAGCTCCAAAAAATGTCCCCATGTGACAATTGAATTCAATCACGAAACGAACGCAATTACTCTGCAAGAAATGTTTATGCGAAATTGGTAGGGTAAGGTGGGGCAAAATGAGACAAAAATTTGCAAATAGTGAATATTAATTTTTATTTCACTCTTTACCCTTAAACTTCAATGCAGAAACTTTCCTTTGGTTACAAGGTATGTGCTACATAAATATGACCATTTTGCCACAGTTAAAAAGTTTATTTTAAAAAGAAATAAAAAATGCACCAGATGTCTCATTTTGCCCCAACCTGCGGGGAAAAACGAGACAGTGTGAAAAAAATTTCATTCCTTCCGTTTTCGCCGTGGAAGCACTTCAAATTAAACTCCGTGGGCCCTCACGCAGCCTTCATGACCCCAGTCCTTGCACTTCACGCATTGAATCCAGACAGAACCCTGCGCTGTTTTGCTCCAAAACTCCTTGCAGATCAAACACCACCAGTCTTTCTTTGTGCTATTGTTGTATTTTGTTGAACGCTTACACTTCATTGGATCATTCAACGATTGGACGCTAGATATATTCTGACGGATCGTCTTCGCCTCCTTTTGCCGTTTTGGTGCAGAACTGCACGAGCGTTTCGTGGCTTTCAACTTCGTCAGCCGGTCTTCGTGAGTCGAGGAATTTAAAACTGTGCTAGATTCGCATTTGCTAGCGCTTGTTTTTTTTAAATTTGGTATTGAAGGAATGTGAATAAAACTCGATCCCAAGACGTGTTTGCGAACGGCTTAACTTACAGATTCTTCCAATTTTGCATTGGCTTCTTGTAAGAGCATCCTTGGGAACGCGGAAAAGCCTCGTTGCAGCGCAAATGGAATGACTGTTCTGAACAGTAATCAGTGCTTTTTCACGTCGTTTTCTTCTCAGGAAGCTCTATATGATATTATCTTGTGCGTCCGAACCCTCATAAACAAATAAATATAATATATAATGAGTGTAAGTCAATTCAATGCCTTTTTGTCGAGTTTTGCCCCCCCCTCACATGCCCAAATTCAAAAAAATTTCCGCTTTGGCCCCGGGCACCAAATGAACTAAATTTTGGTAGTATGTAGCTAGTAGTATAAAGTAACAATATAAATACTTACGTTGTCGTACTGACGCCAGAGTAGCTTCATGCACGGATCCGAAAATTTGGCCGAGCAGAATTTCGCTCCTTTTTGAGGGGTCACGAACACACTGACACCAGCCGCGTAATTTTTCCCACGCGAACGCTGTGAGCAATCATCAACTTTTACACATGAAAAGATGGACAACTACCAGGACCTCTCGCTGAATTATAGAAACAAAGAAAAATACTTTCTGTATTACCTATAGAGGTTGGCAAAGCCAAAATGTCGCGCTTTGCCCCGTGTCTCATTTTGCCCCGCCTTACCCTAATACTGGTGCTAACACTTATGCCAAAATATAGCAACGGCTTTGAATGTTTTCACGCTCGTTGAGAGCTATCAGAAGTCGTTGTCTCGATTTTCAACACCTCATTCCTTACTGCAGCATACCTGACAGTAATGAAATTCTTATAAAATGTATATTTCCCAGGTTTTTTTAGACGAAAACTCACTAAAATGCACGTGGAACACTAAGGATTGTATCATAATCCACGTGGCAAACACAGGGTTATCAAAGAAGAAAAGCGCAGCCAGGTTACATGATGCGGGAAGCTCTTTCTTGCCATACATGAGCAAACGATTAAGAGTGGTAGCCGCTCGAGGCTGTGGGCACTCAGATGAAAATGATTGCCGCTTCCATTGGGTACTAGGTGCACTTAAGAGTGTGATTAACGTTCAGAGGGCGAATAAGATCTGGAATGCATGAGTGTGAAAAGCGAAGGCCGTTAACGGCCTTCGCTGTGCCAGGGTAATTTTGCACACGCCACCTCTTGTGCAGCAGGTATGTGCTCCTTCCCCTGCCGTGATGTCGTAAGCCACTTAATATAGAGAGATATGTGCGGCCAGTGCTGAGTTTCTGCAGAACGAAAACTACGCAAATTTCTGTAAGTGCTACCGGCATGACGGAAGGGACTCAAGCAATGATCTGTGAAGGCTACACCTGAATCAAACCATCCATATGTATTGGAGCGAGAAGAGGAACAGATCCAGTTTCGTTCGTTCGTTCAACTTCGTCGTGTACTCGCATAAGGAAATACTTCATTCTTGTTTCGCATTTGCAATGCGATTTCTTTCAGTTTTATGGGGAGTATGAAACTGGAAGTTCTTGTGGTTTAGAGATGAACAACTATATTGTACATTAATAATACACAGCGCAAGACGAACAAATGACGAGAAAAGGAACCACAAAGACAAGCGCTTGTCTGAGACGGTTGGACTTACAGATATTGTTGACGTAACTACTTGCGTAGAATCCACCCGATTGACTGCTATCTCTGGACCAGACTGCAAGGAGATCACAGGCAAAAGCCCATG
The DNA here is from genome assembly GCA_030522465.1 of Rhipicephalus appendiculatus. Lineage (NCBI taxonomy): Eukaryota > Metazoa > Arthropoda > Arachnida > Ixodida > Ixodidae > Rhipicephalus > Rhipicephalus appendiculatus. Next base: position 81,268 of record JALIZH010012242.1, read on the forward strand.
CTGTCGCGTTTTATTCACAATTCAGTAATGTTTATTGCACTTTAAGTTACATCGGCATTAATGCACCATAATTTGCATTTTATTTACCTTTAAGTGTAGAGTTGATGCACATTTTATTACCATTTATTTAACTTGCTCCGCCTTTGGTTATCATACTCCACCATAATTAGAAACTGATTCACCTAGTCCAACTAATGTAATACGTCTAACAATTTGGCATACAGTTAATCTTTGAATTGAATTGAATTCACGTTTAATTTTGCCCTTAACTTACTTTAAACTGATCTGTCTAGTGCGGATATTCGTCACACGTGACTTTTGGCGGCCATTCAATTCGTCAACACCAGACACCGCATTGTTTTACGGCACTTACTCGCACAAAGGTCGCACACTCGTAATGATCACCTCTCTGAATTCTGTCAAAAAAAGTTATTCTTTTTTTACTCTTCCGATGATCGTACCGAGAACTCACTATCGCGACGATGGCGGTTATGACCGTTATGACGCCTCAAGTTCACTTTTTTTGCGACGTGGGGAGTGCGGGAAACTGCGTGGTGGCACCTTGCTTGAAACTGTATCGTTCCCGTGAATACGGTATGCAAGTTTAACGTCTGCGGTTAAAGACTACTTGTGTTCACGTTCTAGCCCAGCTCTATCCTGAATCTTTTCTATAATGGTGAAATTAGATGCACCTTTGGGACTGTATCAAAACAGTCTGCGAGAACACGAAGTTGCAAGTAGAGGACCCGGAACAGGTGCAGAGGCTCCAGGAACTTCTCACCCACTCAACGTTTGCGTCGCCGCACGTTCAGTCGTCAGCAAGCTTAACACGAACGCTCCGCATCGTGTCCTGAAACACTTTGAATGACGCTAGCGCCGTGTACCTCTGGGTTCTATGGCCGAGATGTTACCCATGCGTGCCTACACACTATCCAAGCATACCGAGGTATTATCTCGCCAACAGTGCCCAGCGCTTCGCGACTGGCATCATTCAAAATAGTCCAGGTCACGCGTCGGAGCGTTCGTGTTAAGCTTGCTGACGACTGTACATCGATGACACAGTGTTTCTCTTTGCTTTCTCTAAATCCGACGTAGTAAAGGGCTGTACAAAGCGTGTGACGTTTTTTTCGCTTATTAAGTGACCGCCTTCATGCGCAGAGCGCTTTGTCGAAAGGATGAAAAGGCATGAATAGGTGCTTTCGACCAACTGTTTCGTGCTTAATGATGGTCATGTATTGAGTACCAACTAGTTCGAACTCACACGTTGAGTTTTCCGATATGCCGCGATCAGCGGCTTATCTGTGCCTCACGATTAGGGCTTCCCTTGTTGCCGCATATTATATAACTTAAGGGTTGCGCTTGGCTCTACGTACGCCGCTGCATGATTCCCAAATGGAACTTTTCAAAAACAGCGCCGGTAAGGCACTATTTGCGGCCACGTAGTTATGCAATGAGAAAAATTAGAATCAGCTGTTTTTCTCAGATCTACTGGCGAAAACTCTGCCCGTAACATCGGTATAGTCACAACTGGAGCTCTGCATGCATCTCAAATCTCGGTGGAACTTCCCTAATCATGATTTTTTTTCTATATTTCCGGAATTTCGATACAGCCATTGTATGTGAGAAGGGCGGAAACTTGGAAGGCGAGACATTCAGTTTTCGATCCAAGTCACAATGGCGGCGGGAAAGATGGGACACACTTCTATCGAGTCTGTGATTTGCGGCTGTGCCACAATTTTATGCTGTGTTCAAATAGTCAGCGCTGGCTAAATTCATTTTTTTTACGCGAAGTGCAGTTTCAGCGTAATAGCCTTGATGTATCACGGTTATTAAGCTGCGTAGATGTAGGCGTTGAGAAAGCTCGAAATGGTGATTTCTTGCTCCCTCGCCTCCCTCCTTTCTTTTTTCGCAAATTTCGCGCGTCATACGTGGCGAAATTGGCGCAAGACAAAGGGAACATGTTTTTTTAATGAAAACATAGGCCTTCTTCATTCTGATTGTTTGATCACATATGCGATAGCCACCGCGAAAATTTCGACGTGCAACTTGTTTCTTCCCACGTAAATGATATACCACGTAATTACCGCACTTCAAGTCTCGGTCAATGTTTTTCGAAAAAAAAAGTGTGAACATCACGCAATAAATACGGTATTCAAAATTCATGCAAGTGTTTCGCCTTCAAAGTATTAAATGGCGATTTCCTGGAACACCTTCATATACAAAGAACTTGGCTTGACTGACGAAGGAAGAACCGCGTCTTTTAGCGCATGATGGATGTAACACACGCACGTCGTGTTTACTCCTGTGTCAGCGTGAACTATCACGAAAATATTGGCAACTTGGCTTTCTGATATGTGTTGGCAGTTGTTTGTAGCTCCAGTCCTTCCAGCTGGCCTCAACAGTTTTCTTTATATTGAAACCAGTTTCGGATTACGGAAAACGTTAGTGGAATAACGGGAAAGGAAGTTTCTCTGTTAGTGGCCGCCGGAAAATGTCTTTTTACAAGGATCGCGTCAAGCATGATTTGTTGAGAATGGGAATTAGGACGCATTTATTTACTGACACATTATTGGTGTGTCAAAGGAGCGGAACATTTAGAAATAGATAGATGTTCGATTATTTGTATCTTGTATTATTGACTGATTGCTTGCACTGATTCCATGCAGGATGACACAATGGTGATGCTAAGCATCAAGCTGAAATAATATGGGTTCTTCTGTGGTAATAGGGTTGAATATATAAAAGTATATTATCGTGGAGAAGACAGTATACGAAAAAATAAGAGTGAGGACATTAACTTCATTTTCCCTCTAGAATCTTGTTGCAATATGTTGTCTCACTATCAGTTTCCAAGCTCACGGTACTTCTGTATGCGCTACACATGGGTCTCGAGCTGTGATTATGGAATGTGAGTGGTCGCCTGCAATCGTGCTGACCTCCAACAACAAGTGTTCAGATCAAGTAGCTAAACTTCCTGTTCTACACATACTGAGGTGTTTTCGCCTTAAAGCATAACTATAGAGAAGCTGAGCTTCCTCAGTGACCGCAAATCAGAGTTGCAATGTCGAACTATTCAAAATAAAACTGCCGACCTATTTTCTGGTGTCGTGGCCCTGAAGAAATGACACCAAAAATTATTTCGCAAGGTTGCCCTAGGTCACGGTGTAAGATATATACTCGCTCTAGGTGCAGACGTTTTCATCAAAACAAAGCAACGGGCTCTTTGAAGTTCCTTGGCGAAAATAAAGCACGCAGAGCGCCGGTACCATGTGTACCCCAGAAAACACCGATATGGAGAACTGATAACCAAGAAGCCACGGTGTCCCATGTCGTGTTGATTACACGACATGTGATCACCTCCCAACATGAATACACCAATTAACCCTCCACCTAGTATAAAAGGCGTCAAAAAATATTTTCGGTTGAATATTGTTTCCCCGATTCTGCGACTGCATTTGAGTGTGTTTTGAGTACTATGAATAAAGCCACAAGAATCGGCAGGCCATATCCTGCCGCGTCTTATGTTTAAGAAGTGTTGCTTCTGCTCTTTTACAATATTTAGCAAACTGTGCAGCAGCCGGGAGACAAAAAAAAGAGTCAAGAAACAGACATCAACGCATACTCGCCATTGATTTATCGAAAATGCTAAACGACCAGGCATAGCGTCCCCGCAAAGACGACGGGTCACTCTCAGCGTTTATCAACATACCGTTGATAAACGTGCGTACGTTGATAAACATTGGACGGTGCGCGTCGTCTCTGCTGGACGGTATTTTACGTCGACTGCGTTTTTCAATATATCCGTTGTGAGTCAGCGCTCGTCCGTCTCGCTTGCCGTTCTTTTCTTGCGTCCTGTCTACTGCGCACTTTCCTAGAAGATGAACCCATTCAAGCTCAGTGAGCTGCCAACGCTTGTTACAATCCTTTATATTGTCATATAAAGTTACAATTACAGTTATATTGTTACAATCCTTTATATTGTTATATAAAGTTACAATTACAGTTATATTGTTACGATCTTTTATATTGTTATACATGTTTTATATTACAGTGATTTACAATTTTTATTCATATACAGTCCTTTCTATTACCCACTACAGGTTTTTTAACGTGCAGCTAAATCTATGTACGCGGGCATCGACCATATGCCGCAATAGAAATGCGAGAGCCACAGACCGGATTCGATCCCGCGGCCTTCGGGTAAGTAGTCGAGCGCTCCCCGACCGCTCCGCCACCACCGCCACGAAAATGTTTGCAATTAAAAAGAAAGTAACAGATTCCAAGGAAAAGAGAACAAGTAGTAAAGATTAGAATGGTTGCGCTGAGTTACAGCGTAGTTGAAAATTGTATCCATCACGTCACGCATGCATAACTAGCAAAGGAGTAGCACAAGCCAAGAATATCGTAAGCGCGTAGAACTGCTCTTTGCATTTAAGCTCATGTCGTTTTATGTTAGTCTCAATTTCCTTTCGTGCCATTCACGCTCTGAATATGGTGCCAACGCCACGACAAATAAATATTCCCGAAGATTTGTGTTGCGAACCGTCATTAGTACTGACACCTATCATAGAGCATCAGATAATATTTCCGAAGGTATCGTTAAAATTCACCTGCAAGCCGCTACTCACTTTTAAAGTTAACTGATACTTAACACAAGGCAATGTGGATGCAGCCGTTGTCCTTCCATCTAAAAAACAGAAAAGCGCTCCATGGCCCTGCTTTCAGTTTGTGTTTTATTTTCCCCTCATTTGTCTGCTGTTTTCTGACCATGAACGGCTGTTATAAATCAATTGCAGAAAGGGGAGCAGAACATCACATTATAATGAAGCAAACATAGAAGGGTGTGATGAGTGGGAAAGATTTTTTAGTGGAAACTGAATTTTTGGATAGAAAACGACGAAAGTGCATTTGTGGTGCGCGGCGGCGCCGCTCGTGAGCGGGCGCAAAGAGGAAGATTTGGAACGCTCGAGGAGAAAGTCGGGCCGAGGCAGTCGAGCAGAAGTGGCAGACCGAGGGTCGTGGCGGCTACTGGTTCGTCGCGGAGCCCTACCTGTCACGGGTGGACTGCAGCCAGACTCGGACGGCGAGCTACGCCAGGCGACGGCTGTGCTGCGGCCACGGTCGAGCCTGCGGACGAGTCGGCGTTTACGGGGGGCCGCCGATCCAGGAAACTGAGGCGCGCTGGGCCGGTCTACGGTGTCCTCGGGCGTGGCCGAGCGCGGGTTTAACCATCGACCTCCCAGCAACGCGGCCGTCCAAGCAACCCCGCAGCGTCGCACACCATGGGACCCAGCGACCCGTCGGACGATCGCAACGACAGCGACGACGCGTGAGTGGTGCCCGTCGAGTGGCCGGTGCGCGAACTAGAGCTGTTGCATCAGGGCCGCGAGAACAGTGGACTAGAACTGTAGAGGCAGTTGTAACGGCAGCGGTTCCGACTTCATTTATGTATTTGTCCTCGTATATAAACATAGTGTCTTGTCTACGTCCCATCCCTTGTCGATTGAGCGCCTGGGCCCACACGAACCTCATCACAATTGGCGAGCCTGCCAGGATTGGCTAATAACATCTCTAGCCAACGCTCAAACGCAAGGGTGAGACATGGACAACGACAGCGTCGTCACTATTGGAAAAGAGTTAGGACTAAAGGATGCGGAACTGAGAGCATGGGTGGAGCAAGAACGTGTCAGATTACGCGATGAGCGGGCCGAAGAGCGAAATGCTCTAAAGGAGCAACTGGCACTGAAGCAGCAGTTGATCGAACAGGAGCGTGCGGCAGCTCGCGAGAAAGCGGAGCAGCAACAAAAGCTGCTAGAACAAGAAATGAAAGTCCTCGATTTGAAGCTCCGGCTTCAAGAAAGTGCCGTTGGTTCGCAGGGCGCATATAACACAAATGCTGCGAGCACGAACGCGCCCGTTGCGTCGAACGTGTGCAGTCCCCACAAGCTGATACCTCCGTTCGATGACAAGAGGGACGACCTAGACGCGTACCTACAACGCTTCGAACGTGTCGCCACCTGTCAGGAATGGCCGCGCTAGAAATGGGCGCTTTCATTAAGCCTTTGTATGACGGGGGGAAGCGTTGACTGTGATCGGACGCATGGACCCGACCGCCGCCTTGGACTACGACACACTCAAACGGGCACTCCTCCAACGGTTTCTGTACACGGCGGACGGGTACCGGGAGAAATTCCGTAACGCGAAACCCGAAGATAGAGAAACCGCCAAGCAGTACGCGTCGAGGCTCGCGGGGTACTTCGATCATTGGTTGGAGCTCGCAGAGGTGGAGAAAAGCTATAGTGGACTCAGAGAACTAATGATTGCCGAGCAATTTGTCAAGGGCTGTTCCCCCCGCATTAAGGGTTTTCCTGAAGGAGAGGAATTGCCAAACCATTCAGGAACCCTCCCAGGCAGCCGACAATTACGTCGAGGCCCAGTCTTTGTTGAACTTCGCTAGAGAGAGGCCTGAGAAGGAAGCGGCCCAAGGCTCCGGTTTGAGAGCGGATGAAACGAAGAAGACACCTCGGGGAGACAATCGCTGTTTCCTATGCGACAAGAAGGGGCATAGAGCAGCCGAGTGCTGGTCACGTACGAAAGGGAGCTCTCCAGCGCATGGCAACAACAGTGACAGATATGCTTCTGCCGGAGAGCACAAGAGAGAAGCGTCGTGCATGGTAGCAGTGGACCGAACGGCTGAAGAATCTGCAGGGGACGAAAGATTCCTGATCCTTAAAGATGGAGAAAGGATTCCTGTCGTCAACACCGCAATCAGCAGCGGCGTGTCATCGGAAGGGAATCTGAATATGCCAGTGGCGAGAGGATTTTTGGACAAGCGGCCGGTTACCGTACTTCGCGATACGGGCTGTGACACGGTCGTCGTGCGACAGTCACTCGTGCCGAAAGAAAGACTAACCGGCACATATCGGCCGGTCTTGCTGCTTGATCGCACGGTGCGCTACCTCCAGGAAGCTGTGGTCTTCCTGGACACACCCTTTTTAGAGGAGAGGTCCGCGCTCTGTGCATGAGAGACACCCTGTACGATGTCGTCGTTGGGAACCTCCCCGGAGCAGTGCTGTTCGACACTCCTACAGCACAGCAACGCAAAGCTGATTGCGCAACCAGCTGCAAGAACATCGAGCAAATGACGCCCAAGACGTCGACAACTCGTCGCAGTAGACACCAAGTCAACGTGGTGAATCGACCATGGGCATGTAGGGCCGAAGCGAGCTGCAAGTGTCCAGCTGCCGCAAATGGGGATAACCTGACGGCGTGCGCGAGGAGACAGCAGGAAAAGACAACCCCATGTGAAATTCCGCGACCGGAATCACCGTTCTCCGGCGGGACCTCTACCCCACCAGAGGAGGCGCCATTGCCTCCGTACACGTCGCAGAAAGTATCACTGCGTCGACGAAGGTGGAAGCCCTTCCACAAGGATCCACACAGCATGGTCGGCTATTGTCGCCCCAGCCCGGAGTGCCCGTCGCAACACTACGATGGCACTGATGACCCCAGTTCACAGAAGTATCAGTCGTCGGCGCCTCCATCGTCGCGTTCGCAGGCTCGCCGTCGACGTCACAGGGCCAAAGTGTTCCACCGACGGGACAACACATTTACTGACGATGACAACCTGGAGCTTGGTTGGTGTCGCCCCTGCACAACCAAGTGAAGACAACGAGAAGCCCACCGGGTACATCGTGCGTTGTTCATGTGTGCGTGTGTTTCGTCAACAGAGCCGTTAGTGCGTGAGCGGCTTGTTGTGAGCTGCTGGTGTGTGAGCCCAAGATCCACAGTGATTGTGCTGGGCTATAGATGCACGTGCAGTGCTGTTCATGTTCGTGGTGGTGGCCGGTGATAATACTGTGTGCCGTTGTGTCGCGTTACATGAATGTTATCCGCGATACAACGTTCTGGAAGCGTGGGGGAGTGTGATGAGTGGGGGAGATTTTTTAGTGAAAACTGAATTTTTGGATAGAAAACGACGAAAGTGCATTTGTGGTGCGCGGCGGCGCCGCTCGTGAGCGGGCGCTAAGAGGAAGATTTGGAACGCTCGAGGAGAAAGTCGGGCCGAGGCAGTCGAGCAGAAGTGGCAGACCGAGGGTCGTGGCGGCTACCGGTTCGTCGCGGAGCCCTACCTGTCACGGGTGGACTGCAGCCAGACTCGGACGGCGAGCTACGCCAGGCGACGGCTGTGCTGCGGCCACGGTCGAGCCTGCGGACGAGTCGGCGTTTACGGGGGCCGCCGATCCAGGAAACTGAGGCGCGCTCGGCCACGCCCGAGGACACCGTAGACCGGCCCAGCGCGGCTCAGTTTCCTGGATCGGCGGCCCCCGTAAACGCCGACTCGTCCGCAGGCTCGACCGTGGCCGCAGCACAGCCGTCGCCTGGCGTAGCTCGCCGTCCGAGTCTGGCTGCAGTTCACCCGTGACAGGTAGTGCTCCGTGACGAACCGGTAGCCGCCACGACCCTCGGTCTGCCACTTCTGCTCGACTGCCTCGGCCCGACTTTCTTCTCGAGCGTTCCAAATCTTCCTCTTTGCGCCCGCTCACGAGCGGCGCCGCCGCGCACCACAAATGCAGTTTCGTCGTTTTCTATCCAAAAATTCAGTTTTCACTAAAAAATCTCCCCCACTCATCACAAGGGAGACAACTGAAGAGAGACATATGAGAAGCAAAAATAGAAGTTGGAAGTATGCGCTACGACAGATCGATGACCAGGGAGGGCATCAAGTGAGCCCTCGCGCTTGACATTCGAATTGGGTATTTTTATGAAAAGACGTCAATAGTCGCACTCAAGGCTTAACGCTTTTGGGTTCATCTTGTTGAGAAAAAACACGTTTCCTATATCTATGGCGTATTTCATTTCAGCACCACTGGGCAACCAGTATGAACGTGCGCTATAAAAGACCGACAAAGTTTATTGCCGTTGTAGACGGATTTCAAAACCGTTTCGATAGTGCGTCCATTCCAAATTCGACATAATCCCTGGAAGCAGAGGAGGCGGCAACTGCCTTAGCACTTGTTCACTCCTCAGCTGAGTATATTTTCTCTGATTCTAAAACTGCAATTCGTAATTACGCCACTCTCGAAATCCACTCTCCCGCTGCTAGAATCATTGGAGTTATCTCCTCTGCCTGATCGCCTCATCACTCTCCTTTGGGTCTCTGCGCACAGTGGACACCTAGGCAACACGGCCGCTCACACCCAAGCCCGAGAACTCGTCAACCGAGCTCAAAGCAACCTGCCTTCGCTTCGCGGTGCCAGGGATCGACTTCTCAGCTACCACGATATAAGACTGCTTTATCGAAATTCCCGCCTAACGTACCCCTCACCGCATAAATCTCTTTCCAGGAGCGACCAGGTTTTGGGGCGCAGACTTCAAACGGCCACAGTCATGACTCTCTCCCTTATTAGGCATGGCGAAACCTCTGCTCACTGCAACCTGCGTCTTAGCACCAGAGTCGACTTCAATCACGTCTTTGTGAATTGCCCGAACAAACCAAAGCCCCCGTGACAAGGGTCAGAACACCAGGAGCGATGGGAGGCTGCTCGGGGCGCAGCTCGCAACCAAACTTACACCTCAGGACAGTGGGCTGGGCCAGAGGGGTCGCCGAAGCACAAAGGTGTCCGGCCATCTAGAGCGGCCCGAGGGCCCATCGTCGTCCTGCTTCCACTTCCCCCCCACACACCCCCCCTCACATATTCTTTCATGGATCAATAAAAATTTTTACCTACCTACCTAGCTACCTGCCTACCTACCTACAACATTTTAAAGGCAGTTGATGGGCAGCGCTGTGACCCATCGTTTGTGTTCCTTAGCCTTTTCCTTATTTTTCTCGCACTGTAACATAATGAACCAGTGCCAGCAAACCCAGTTCAGTGTACTCCTAAATATAAATGAGCATAAATATCTCTATATATGAATATATATAGTGCGTCTCCACTCCATCAACTCCTCGCCAGTAACGCGCCCTTCCTTTGGTCCGAAGATTGCGAAACTCTTTCACGATTTTGAAGAAAACCCGTAAATCAGATGTGGTGCTGTTCCACTTCGATCCAGATGCACCCACCATCCTTCACACTGACTCTAACAGTCATGGTCTAGGGGCGGTCCTCTTGCAGCGCGACAACACTTACTCTAGTCGTGTTCTTACCACTGCTTAGAAGAACTACAATATCACCGAGCACTACAGTCTTTCTATCTGTCACATTGTCAATGCTCCCTCGTGTTTCCCTCTTCCATGTCGGGAATGGGACCTTGATTCACGTGATTAGTGGGGGGGGGAGGGGGGGAAGGGGGGGGACACTTCACCTGATGCCGGCAATAACAACGGCCATGTATTCATATCTAGGCAACGATAAAATGTGGCAATTTGAAATGACATGTGACCTTGATAAAACATATTGTCTTATCAGAAACAGCTGATTACCGGCAAACCCACAATGGAGATAGCATGAATTATTAGAAAACGGCTCGCACAAATCAGCATATAAAGCGCACCTTCAATGACTCCATGTCTGCCCATTCGCTAACGCCGGGTTTTACGCGTATAACGGCACCGTCACCGCGGCCTCTGAAATGTGAAACTAATAACAATACTTGCTTGAAAAACAAAAAAAAAGAACAAAGAATACCTGCTACTCTATCTGGCAAGTTGGAGGTAGTGCAACATCCTGGAGGAAGTACGACACAGGTAAGATGTAGAAAGTGACAACGGAAAGGAGCAATGAAATTGACTGGAACGTCGACGTAATTTTTGCGCGTGTCTCAAATTCTGACTCATTACGTCTGACAGGAAGTCTGGCTCACGATAGTATAATTTAATTCAGACTGTAACCTTTGCTCGTTACTGAGTGTACCATGCTCCCCAACCTGTTTGTTATTATTTTTTTTTTGCGTGAAGAAGCAATCAAATAGAGCGACCCAGCTATGTTATGGCTAACGCCAAAATATTCATAAAGAGAAAGAGAGAGAATGACAATGAAAGAAAGACAGGGAAGTTAACCAAGGCTGAGCCCGGCAGACTACCCTGTACAGGGGAAGGGGGGAAAGGAAAGTTATAAAGGAGGTATGTCTTATAGAGGAGGAGGTGTGACCTATAAGGACATGAAGTAAAAGAAATTAGAAAAGAGAAGCTTGAAATCTCGATTAAGCTAAAATAAAAAACAAAGACAAATTGAACGAAGTTAAGTATAAGCAAGGCGCTATTACAACTAACCGCTAGAATACTTCAAAAGTTTCAAACGTGGAAGGTTCATGTCTTCATTTTCTGAAACGTTTGCAGGTACGGTGATGTCTCCAGCTATCGTTTTGTCAGAGCAAGTGTTACACGGAGTCATTTCTTACCACCGTAAACATGGCATGTTCATTCACTTTCATTGAGTGTATGTCGTCTTAAAGAATAATCCGCAAGAATACTCTTTGGAGTTATTCCTGCTAGAGCATTTATTTAACAGCCAAAATACGCGGCCAGATAGGGGAATGTTTCGAACTAGTAAAGAGTACTCTGGGCTAATCGGGAAGGCTCCCAGACATTTGGGTGTGTTTAGCGCAAAGCGGTGGTTACACGTCTAACGGGCTAGTTACAGGAGAATAGAAAAAAGAAGACCGCGTGGCAATACTACGGCGAAAACGTTGTCATGTAAGCGCTCAACTGACATTTGTCTCAATAACTGTTTGAGACTTACAAAAAGCATGTAAAAGAAAAAAAATAACTCAAAGGCAAAGCGCTATTGATGTGCAGCGTGAAAGGTTCGTAACGTTCATGTTACTAAAGTAAAATCTTTTAGAGAAAGTCAGGGAGAATGATTACAACTCGTCATAAAACACGACATATAGAACATCAGATACATTGACTACGTTTTTATTCATGTTTACGTATTTGCGAATAACACAGAGAAAAAAAATTGTCATGTTAGCGCTCAGCTGACATTTGTCAAGCAGCCCCGAGAGACTAAAAAAGAACTGCGGGAAAAAGAAACACAACGGTATAGTGGTACTTCGAAATGTCTCTAACATTTACGCCACTAAAGTACAATGGTTCCCAGAAAGTTTCTTATAATCATGAAAACTCGAGATGAATGAAAGTATATAAGGAACTTCGATACTCTCACTACTCTTTCATTTTAGTCGGCGACGAAGCTATGAATTATTGGCGGTTGCTTGCGGTGATTTGTCTTCCGATAATGGTGTCTCCGCTCATGCCATCAGGTGATGAAAACTGTACAACGCCAGGGGATTACGATTATTACGACACGGACGATGAATTAGATACTCTGGCCCTATCAAGCAACCCAGAAACCGAAAACAAAAGTTTCAAGTGAAATCTTCCCCGACATAACCCAGGTAAACAAATTTGCAGCTGCGTACGCTTCATATTTACGAAAAAACCTAAACAACGTCTATGTTCGAGCCAGTTGCCACTACGTAATTCAGCAGCATTCAGCACGGAGACTATGACGAGGGACGACAGAGACACTAGCAGGCGTGATACAGAAATGGATAGCGCCTGTCCATGCCTGCATCGATCCTCGTCAAAGTTTTCTTGTGCTAAACGCTTGTGCAGAAACTAACGATACTCAGCTCGATCGAACAACGCATACTATTATATCAAATAACATGAATTATATATTTTTTCAGAGCGGTCCTGCTTGAGACGCCGCAATAACCCAGAGGCTCAATACAGGATTTTTATAGTTAGGTTTGATGTTCGGGGAGACAGTTTATCAGAGAAGGATGTTCGGTGTCTTTCAGTGCTCAGTTGGGACATAGATCACACAGTTAGCACGTTTTACGCAGATTCTTAAGTACGGCCTGGTACATATTGTCGCGAGAGGAAACGACAAAGGGGTCATCACGGAACGAACGGCTGTTTTCTGTCAGCCACAGCAGCCACGAACTTCTTCCTTCTCAGCCTCTAACCCCACAAGCGCGTGGCATTACCCTCTCCCCACAAAAAAAAAAGAAAAAAAGAAAAAGAGGCTTCGTCTCGATGCCGCAGCTTGAAACAAAAATGAAAACCGAGCCGTAAAAATTAGTGACGACTGAAACAGCTAATGGGAAAATAAAAGAAACGAAAAAAAAAGAGACAGGATGGGCTTGAGGGCCGGCGGGGCACCACAAGTTTATAACTTGCAGTCAGCGCGAAAAGTACGGCTTCATCCTGGAGACGTGAACCACATCAGATGAACGTGGTGTGCGAAAGTGACGTGATGTCTCTGCTGGCACAACTTCGTAGTTGACATCGCCCAAGCGATGTAGAACACGGTAGGGTCGAAAATACCGGCACAACAATTTTTCTGAGCGGCCTCGTCGTCGTATCGTTGTCCAAATCCAGACTAGGTCACCTGTCTTGTACGCTACCACTCTGTGGTGGCTGTTGTATCGGCGAGCATCCTGACCTTGACGAAACAAAATGCGTTGCCGTGCAAGCTTCCGTGCTTCGTCGGCACGCTGAACGAAGACGTCCGTATCTGTAGAGGTGGTGGCTGACGGAGTTGGTAGGAGCATCACGTCAAGCATCGTGGTGACGTCGCGGCCGTAAACGAGACTAAAAGGTGCATATCCGGTGGTTTCCTGCAGAGCAGTGTTATAAGCAAATGTTACGTATGGGAGGATTTCGTCCCAATTTTTGTGATCTGTTGCTACATACATCGAAAGCATATCTGCAATCGTTTTGTTGAGACGCTCCGTTAACCCATTGGTCTGCGGGTGGTACGCTGTTGCTGTTCGGTGTGTGGTACCACTCAGCTGCAAGATATCACGGAGCAACTGCGCCGTGAATGCTGTACCACGATCTGTGATGACAACGGCTGGGGCACCATGGCGGAGAACGATGTTTTTGACGAAGAAGTTGGCCACCTCGAAAGCAGTAGCTCGCTGAACGGCTTGGGTTTCGCAGAATCTGGTCAAATAGTCGGTAGCGACAACAATCCAGCGGTTGTCAGCTGAAGACTTGGGAAACGGCCCGAGCAAATCCATGCCAACCTGTTCGAAAGGTGCGTGCGGGGGGTCTTACAGGCTGAAGGAGACCGGCTGGTTTGATAGGTGGGATTTTGCGGCGTTGGCAAGCAGTGCAAGTTTCGACGTACTGCTTCACAGTTTTTGCGAGTTTCCGCCAATGGTACTTCTGTTTAATCCTCGCCCAAGTACGTGTGACGCCAAGATGCCCGGACGATGGCTCGTCGTGACATGCACGTAAAATGTCGTCGCGGAGAGGAGCAGGGACTACGAGTAGGTAAACGGTTCTCGTAGGATGGAAGTTGCGCTTGTAGAGGACGTCGTCGCGTAGACAGAAGGACGACAAGTCACGCGCAAACTTAAGGGGTGGTTGTGGGCGACGTCTTTCAAGGTATTCGATAAGTGGTTGCAGTTCTGGGTCTTGGCGTTGCTGTTGGGCCACGTTTAAAGATGCTAGAGCGGAAAGGAAACCGCAGTCTTCGTCAGAGTTTTTTGGGGCGGTCTCAACGGGGGGCGCGGGAAAGACAGTCGGCGTCAGCGTGTTTCTGGCCAGACCGGTACACGATTGTTAAGTCAAATTCCTGCAACCGAAGGCTCCATCTTGCGAGACGACCCGAAGGATCCTTAAGATTCGCCAGCCAGCAAAGAGAGTGGTGATCACTGACGATTCGGAAGGGCCGTCCGTACAAGTATGGCCGGAACTTCGTAATAGCCCACACAACTGCCAGGCATTCCTTTTCGGTTGTTGAATAGTTTTTCTCAGCAGAAGACAACGTGCGGCTAGCATAGGCAAAAACGCGTTCAACGCCATCTTGGAATTGTACAAGAACGGCTCCAAGACCAAGGTTGCTAGCATCAGTGTGCACTTCTGTATCTGCTTCTATGTCGAAGTGGCCAAGGATCGGTGGGTTTTGTAGGCGTTGCTGAAGCTCGCGGAAAGCGTCAGATTCTGCTGAGCCCCAGATAAAGGCGACGTCGTCTTTGATCAGTTGCTGCAATGGTCCGGCGATTTTTGAAAAATTTGGCACAAAACGGCGGTAATACGCACAAAGGCCTAGGAATCGGCGCACATCATGCTTTGTCTTCGGTATCGGGAACAGAGCAACTGCCGTGGCTTTCTCGGGGTCAGGACGAACACCTCTACTGCTGACGATATGGCCCAAGAATTTAAGCTCCTCGTATCCGAAGTGACACTTTTCCGGCTTGAGAGATAGGCCGGCAGCGCGAATGGCCTGAAGAACCACCTGAAGGCGCTCGATATGCTCTTCAAAAGTCGTGGAAAAAACAACCACGTCGTCTAAGTACACTAAACACGAGTGCCACTTCAGGTCAGCTAACACTGTGTCCATCATTCTCTGGAACGTGGCTGGAGCGGAGCATAGTCCAAAAGGGAGGACTTTAAATTCGTAGAGGCCGTCAGGTGTTATAAATGCCGTTTTTTCTCGGTCCCGTTCGTCAACTTCAATCTGCCAGTACCCGCTACGGAGATCCATCGAAGAGAAGTAGCGGGCATGTCGCAGGCGATCTAAGGAGTCGTCGATACGGGGAAGGGGATAAACGTCTTTCTTAGTGATGGAGTTCAACTTCCGGTAATCTACACAGAATCGGAGAGAACCGTCTTTCTTCTTAACCAGTACAACAGGTGACGCCCACGGACTGGTCGATGGTTGAATGACGTCATCATCGAGCATTTGTTTGACTTGATGACGAATAGCGTCCTGTTCTTTCTGTGAGACGCGGTAAGCATGTCGACGCACCGGTTGCACGGTTGGGTCAGTGATTATTCTGTGTTTGGTTAGCGGAGTCTGTCGGACCTTCGATGTAGTGGCAAAACAGTCGCTAAAAGATGACATCAAACTGAGGAGCCTTTCCCGCTTGTCGTGCTCCAATTGTTGATTGACATTGATGTTATTGGTCACGCCCACACCACAGTTTTGATCTGTAGAGATTGTCGTAATCAGAGCGCAGGCGCTCAAATCGTCCAGTGCTTCCCAGTAGGCTATGGTGGTGCGCCTCGCCAAATGCTTGTATTCACCACTGAAGTTTGTCACCAAGATCGTAGTCTGCCCATTTCGGAGCTTTCCGATACCTCGAGCAATGGCGACCTCTCGACCCAGCAGTAAGGCGACGTTACCTTCGGCGATGCCTGTGCCTGATCGTTCCTGTGGGCACTCAACAATGACGAAGACACTGCTACGAGGCGGCAACGTTACGCAGTTGTCGACAACGCGAAACGCCACACGACGATGTTCTTCCTCGTTATCCGAATCCGCAGAAACGCAGTTAGCGAAGCTCACGAACATATCGCGCAGATTAATGACCGCTCCATACTCCTGAAGAAAATCCATGCCCAGTATAACTGGTCGGGAACATTTGGGCAGAACAAGGAAAGATGCTACAAAAACCGACGCACAGATTTCAACCCTTGCGGTGCACCGTCCGATTGGTGACACGAGGTGTCCTCCAGCGGTGATCAGTTGTGGGCCGTCCCACGTCGTCAGTACCTTGCGTAGCTGGGCGGCCAGCGCAGCACTCATGACCGAGTAATCAGCTCCTGTATCGACGAGTGCGGTTACTGGATAGCAGTCGACGTAAACGGTAATAGCAGCAGGCGTTCTCTTAGCGGTTACGGAAGAAGGCGTTAACCGTACGTCATGGGGGGGGGGGGGGGTGGCATCGGAGGATATTTGTCAGTTCGCGTGACAGCGGCCTCACCCCCGGAGGTCGCCGTTCTCAGTTTCCCCGGCGTGGACTTGCGCCGCTGACACCAGCGGACTCAAAAGCTTGTCGGGCGCGGTTTGGTGATGTGGGTCCACGGGGTGATGGCGACCGGGACTGTCGTCGCGGCCGTGCAGGAGGGAGATGACTGCTTTCTAGGTACTCTTCAATTTCGTGTGGGCGCTCACCATAGCGTGGACAACGGGCATCCGGGTGGAATCCGCGCAGACCTATTCTTCGGTAGTAGCAGTCGCGGTACATGTGTCCAGCTTCGCCACAGTGGTAGCACAAAGGACTATTGTCAGGAGCCCGCCATACGGTGGACTTCCGAGGGCCAGGACGAAATTCGGCCTGCAAAACCGGGCGGTGGATTGGGCCGGTGAAAGGTTGAGTGGCCCTAGCGGGTGGATGCGAGAAACGTGCCGTCGACGGCGTAGAGGCCCGCAGGGCATCCGCGTAGGATAGCGTGGGAGGTTCGGCTCGTGATGGTGGTGAGGAAGGAATTATCTGCCTGATTTCACTCCGAATGACGTCGGTAAGAGCTGTGACACTCGGAGGTGCCGCTGCATGACACTTCTGGAGCTCCTCTCGGACGACCTGCCGTATAAGCTCTGTAAGGGCCTCCCGGCCATCACATTCTGGCACCAGCGAGCACGCAGCGGACAGGGCGCTCTGGCGCTCGTACTGCGACAACCGCTGCCGAAGCATGCGCTCCATAATTGTCGCCTCACGAATGAACTCAGACACCGTTGTCGGAGGGTTGCGCATGAGGCCCGCGAAAAGCTGTTCCTTTACACCTCGCATTAAGAGGCGCACTTTCTTTTCCTCTGACATTTGCGGGTCAGCCCGTCGGAACAATCGCGACGTGTCTTCCACAAACATGGCGACGCTCTCATTCGGCATTTGAAACCTTGCAGACAGTGCCTGCTCAGCTTTTTCTTTCCGTTCAGGGTTGCTGAAGGCCTCGCGAAGTTGCCGATGGAACTCCTGCCAACTGGTGAACGAAGCCTCGTGGTTCTCGTACCACACTCTTGCCGCGTCAACGAGGGAAATGTAGAAGTTCTTCAACTTACGGCGATTGTCCCAGTCATTGATGGCAGCCACCCGGTCGAAATGGTCCAACCAGTCTTCCACATCCTCACCGGCATCGCCGTGGAAAGGGTTAGGAGTGCGAGGAGTGTTGACGATGCATGGTACGGCAGCGAATGCGTCATGCTCAGTTTGGGTTGCGGTCGTGGCAGACATTTTCCTAGCAGAACTTGCCAGGGGACCGTACTGGGGTGGTAGACCTAGGAGGCGACGGCTGCTTCGATGGATATCAGCAGACCCTGGTGGACTGGCGTTGGTTGTTTCTCGTTCAGGACCAGCAGGCATAGGACGTCGGAATACCCAGCACCTCCACCAGTTTGTCGCGAGAGGAAACGACAAAGGGGTCAACACGGAACGAACGGCTGTTTTCTGTCAGCCACAGCAGCCACGAACTTCTTCCTTCTCAGCCTCTAACCCCACAAGCGCGTGGCAATATATTCAGAAGATAACAGACAAGTGTCAGACTGGCACTTGTGCGGCAATTATTGTTTTTCGTCGTTCCAGTACCTTTCATCATTCACTGATTACGTAAGTTTATCTCTCTGAAAGCCATCCAAAATATTTCGCAGAAAGCGTCTTGATAAGAAACGCCTGTATGATATCACCCACATAGCAAATATGCATGCGCACGCCCTTTAATTACGTAAATTTTGTGTATTTTGATGAGCTTCATAAAAAAGTTGCAGCAAGGTTTCAACGCTGGCTCCACAGAAGCTAACCGGTGCTCATACCTGAGAACAACGGACTCTCAGAACTATGTCTGCAACAGTTGAGATTCATGCCTTTGTCGTCGTCAATGCTTTAAGGGAACACGCGGAGCAGGCTACCAGCTTCCACGCACATGTTCACCTCCGGCACCCAAATGCCGTGCTGGTTCAATATCTTAAAGAACCGCCGTATTCGCCTTTTCCGAAGGAATATCAGCCTGTCGATAACAAAGGATACTTTGTGCAAGTGAGTTGCCTTCCGCAGATACGCGTACCTATTGGCAGTTGAGAACTACGGCAAATAACGTTTCCGATAAGCCTTGGCGGAAGCTGCAAGTTTGAAAGTTCTTGGGCTAGCTAGCGTTGGGAAACTCCTGCTCTAGCACGAACACCCACGCTTTGTCGACGGAAACAATATCTTGCAGATGCCACAGACGATCACACAAAGATCATTGCGCCTTCTTCGGTGATACGCAACGGCGTAGCACAGGTTCCCAGTCGCTGAGCACCACTCCCATCAGAGCAGAAGTGGTGAAAATGACCTTATAAGTGGAGGCGTTTGATTGAAGTTCTAGGGCAGCTTCCATGGCACCCCTTCGCTCGCGCATCGCCCGACCTCACGAGGAAAAACGTCACTCTTTCTTGTCCCGCGTGTCTGCGCTATTCCCTGTTATAAAACGAAGCCAAGAAGCTCAGTTCATACCCATTAAAAGCACATTTCTTCTACCAGCGCCATGTCCTGTCAGTCTTTGTTGTCCTATGTGTCTGCGATTTTTCCTGTTATGAAGCCAAGTCAACAGGCTCAAGTTCATACCCTTTTAAAGTACATTTCTCCTAGCAGCGCCAGGTCGTGTCAGTCTTTCTTGTCGCGTGTGTCGGCGCTGTTTCTTGTTATGAAGCCAAGCGAACAAGTTCAAGTTTGTACCGTTTTAATGTCACGGCAATTTTTGCTGCTAGCTACACTAACAAAGGGTCTGCCCGCTACACCTTCATCCCAGCATTGTATAATTTCATTTTATAATCGCATCCGCTGTAATTTTCCCAGGTCAAAATGTTCTGCTTGCAAAAAAACCGCCAGGCCTGCGCAGAACACGCAGCACAGCCACAGCGAAAGCTGGGAGAGCAGCATTTAGCCTTTTTTAAGCACTCTTGGGGCAAATAATGCAAGCGGACTTGCATGGTACCCTCTACGCCATAAATAATCATAACATTTGTGTAGTTCAAAAGCGTCTACTATGCCATTATTCTTCATTCTTCTGAAAAGCGCGGTGCCTCCTACACTCTTGTAACGCATTATGTGCACTTTGTTGATGCTGTGGCTGACGACGATGAAGAATTATGCCTCAGGCTTTTGTAATGGGTTGGAACATTGAACGGCCCACTCGTTACGCAATTCGCATTGTGTTATACCTGGTTCTTACTTTACTGTTCTAAAACGCTTTACAACACACGTTAATGCGATTCCTTACCCGACATGAAGCCTGCATAGGGTCAATTTGCGCCACAGTTTCAACCAGCGGCGTAGCTCAGTGGTGGAGTGCTGGGCTGTCCCGCAGAGGACCCGGGTTCGATTCGAATTCTGTCATAGGTGTTTTTTATTTATTTAGTTTTTTTTCTTATTTCGTGCTACATTGGTTACGGACACCGGCGGCGGCGGCGGCGGCGGACAACTACGGCGCAGAAACGACCCTTGTTGTGATCTCATAACAGCTTTCGCTGTAATATCCACACGCATTTAGAATCGACCGCTTCAAGTTTTACTCTTACAGAGGGGGGAGCTCTTTAGTGCGCCGTAAAAACTGGGTCGACAAAAGCCGGTTGTCAGTTCCTTTAAGTGGTGCTTGTTGCATGCTAAAGTGATCTAGCGCTTGCCGTATTCGCTAGTTATGGCTAAAGGATATCTTATGCTCGCTGATACTCGTCTATTATAAGCTAGCTTTCGGTAGTCACGGCCAGTGTTGTCAACCTGCAGCCTAATGTTGTCTAGGGCTTGCTCTCGTTGATAAATTTCATCATCATCATCATCAGCCTGTCTACGCCCACTGCAGGGCAAAGGGCTCTCCCATGTTTCGCCAATCAAATAGGTCCTGTGCTTTCTGCTGCCACGTTATACCTGCAAACTTCTTAATCCCATCTACCCACCTAATTTTCTGTCTCCCCCCTCACGCGTTTGCCATCTCTTGGAATCCAGTCAGTTACCCTTAATGACCAGCGGTTATCCTGCCGACGTGCTACGTGCCCGGCCCATATCCATTTCTTCTTCTTGATTTCAACTATGATATCCTTAACCCCCGTTTGTTCCCTGACCCACTCTGCTCTCTTCCTGTCTCTTAAGGTTACACCTATCATTTTCCTTTCCATCGCTCGCTGCGTCGTCCTCAGTTTAAGTTGAACCCTCTTTGTAAGTCTCCAGGTTTTTGCTCCGTAGATAAATGTCAGCCAGCAATAAATGTTGATAAATGTCAGCCAGCACTAAATAAGGTCGGTGAACACGCACTATTCAGAGTGTATCACAAGTTATTCGATTCGCGTATTCCATTGATCTTCCGCAAGAATAGAAACTGGTGATCACTTATTTATAATATCTTGGCTCTTACGTGCGAAAACCACGATACTATTACGAGGCATGGTGCACTAGGGGGGTCCGGAAATTTGGACCATCCGCCATTCTTTAACGCGCGCTGACACCGCAGAGAACACGGTTGTCTGGCATGTCGCTTCGATTGAATCGCGAGAACTGCGGCCCGGTTCGAACCTGTGCTATTGGGGGGAATTACTTGAAAGACGCTTATATGAACGAGGAAATAGTACTGCCAAGTTGCTGTATAATAGGGCTAAAAATTGGGCGACCCTTAAGCTTCACCTTCAAGAGTTGAACGCGATAGCGATATCCTGTCCCTACTACGTACTTCAATCACTTAGCGCATACTATGTAATGGGTAGCATGCTTCAAACGACGAGCAATTATGGGCGGGAAATGTTTTTGAACTTGATATGCACCCACTACGTGGTCTTAAGGGAATACGCGCAGCAACGTGTGTGCCTTTTATAATGGGTGGCCGGCTTTGAACCACGATGTCATAATGATATTCACATGTCCTGACGCCCGATGGGAATGTACTCTTGTACCACGCAATATTACTGCGATATTACATGTTATGTTGTGACACCTGTATACAGGACGCGTGTGTTTTTAAAGCATGAACGTTATTTTCACTGCATTTCCAAGCACTGGAAGCTATTTTCAATGTAATTCCAAGCAGAAGCGTGGCTGTGTGGTAGAACATCTGCTTGAAACGCAGACGGCCTGGGTTCGATCCTCTCTCGGACCCGGAAGTTTTTATTATTTATTTTATTTGCAACTTTCTCGATTTTTCGGTCACGGACAAGATGTTGATTTTTCGCTCACAACCAACGACGCCGACACCGACGCCGACACCGACGCCGGAATGTCTGTGAAACGAGCTGTTTAACGCTATATCGTTAAAATTTTAGAAACATGCTTATTGGAAATGTACAATTTCAGTTCCTGAACACAACCGAGAAGATATGGGTATACAACAGCACCAAAACCTCGAATGATACATGCATGGTCGACGTGATAAATCACACAAGCATGATTAACGTCTACATGACAAGATATTACTTTTCAGAAGGAATGATGTGAGTATATCTTGTGCCAATACAAATTGAGTCGTGTAATAATACATGCACGTTACTGTAACAATTAGACACCACAGGACTTTGGAAGTTTACTTCGAGATTCATCCGCAATTTCAATCCGCAACCAAGACATATAATGAAATGCAAATCGAACATCCAGGCAAGTAACCACTTTTCGTCATCGTGCTTCTCCAAATAGAGATTTAATCTTCAAAACTGTTCATTCCGATAAGTAAGAGTTCCAAAATAAATTATCGCTTAAGTACTAAACAAGTACCTTTGCCCTAAGAATAAAGTGTTAGCATATTAGTATAAAAAATGTCTCTTGTAAAAGCATTTCTGCGATAATCATTCTCATGATGTGATGTCAACATGGGCCGCACGCTCAAGGTGCAGAAGGCGACAAGTGTATAAATCCAAGTGAGGCCCATCAGCCATAATTTATAGCAACCGAAATAAATAGGGTTGTAAATATTAATAAATAAGTAAATCAACCAATTAATCAATTTTTATGTCATATACGACAGGGGGCCGCAACATTTCAAAAGTCAACGCAACAAAACGGCCTCTATGCGGCACAATGACATGGCTCTTCTCATGTCGTGGTAGTAAAAAAGAAAAGTGTGCTGCTTAAGTGCCAGTTTTTAGCTCGCGCACGAAGCGCTGTGACATTTTCACTATTTACTTCTCGTGTGCGTCACATCTGGTGGGCATGCGAAGCAAGATACCCCTCATCAGGGAACCCTACAGAGTTAGTCATTCTGAGGTTCTACTTGCAATGGCGCAAGGCACGGAATCTGCATAGCCACCCGCGCCGTAAATAGTTGTACCTTTACAGCCGCGAGCCACTGGGACGTTCATGGGCTCTGGGTGCTTTCATGGTTATGGTAAGCGGACGTTCAGAACTATGTGGTAGAGTACGAACGTGTGATTGTACTCCCAAGTGATTGGACCATACTGTTTTGCAAGCGAGTTTGATGTTTACATCAAACCAACTGCGAATGCGCGAACCCGGCGACTTAGCTCAAGAGCTGGGACACACGCAGAGAAAAAATACTGGAGTTGTTTTGGATGGGTGTTAGGCGCTGAAAATTCGCGAAAAAAAAAAGCTCGTCTCGTGCGTAAGCCAGTGTTGTCGAACGTAGAATAATTACCGTACTTGTAGGGTATTTTCGAAATTTTTCGGCCACCGCGGGGTAGTCGGGCGGTATCACAGTTATCTTTTAAGACGTACGGTAATTTCCCCATGTTGCTCGATCAGCAAAAAGAGTAAACGATCCGCGCGACATATTCAATGGCGACATTGCTTAAGAGATGAGAAAGTGAAATGTTCCTTTCAAAAGAATTGCAACTCTTAATTCAGAGGTGACCAGCACAGGGCAGAGGTGAAAGAAAGATAATGCCTCACACATCCGTTGCTAGCATTATTATGTTGCCTGATGGATGGTGGCTTTTTAAATGGGAAGCATTTCTGAGCGAACCTCAGGCACCTTGCCCATTCTTTCTATCTATCTATCTATCTATCTATCTATCTATCTATCTATCTATCTATCTATCTATCTATCTATCTATCTATCTATCTATCTATCTATCTATCTATCTATCTATCTATCTATCTATCTATCTATCTATCTATCTATGTCTGTCTGTCTGTCTGTCTGTCTGTCTAGACGCTACGTCTGGATGTTGTCCTGGTAGTCTCCGTAGCTTGTAATATACCAAAATTGGCAAAGCAGGGGATCAGTGTATGAAGAACACGATTCAGTGGTTGGGACATGAATGATACAAACTGCTTGTCGTCTACGCCATAAAACCCTTTTCGTCGGTTATGTGTGATTCACAACAGCTTACCACAGTTCATGTTATGCAGGTATGCGCCACAGGCGATTAAATGTTTCAGTCAACGAAGTAACAGTTAACATACCTCTTCCAAATTTCGTCCCACCTCACGCGTTCAGGGAATCGATATCATGATGACTCATTGAGTATAACAGCCGTGGTGAAACGTCAGTCGTGGTTGTAGCGTTGGCTATCCGCGTTTACAATTCATAATTAGCTGCCTTGATAAATGAATGAATGTCAAAATACACACGTAAATAAAAATTTTGATATGAATAATATTTACCAATTGCAATGGTTCGTTGGTTGGAGCTCGTGCCCACGAAGAGCTAACACGTGCTCTCGTGAGATCCCAAGTCATTCATATCATGCACGTGGTCCGCCAGAACGACGCACTGTTCTATTCGTTTCTTACAACGCCTGCTCCTTACACTGCACCAGATACTTTTTTACGGGAACAGAACATCACAAGACGTCGGTCGCACGTTCAGGACAGGAGGCATGATAGTTCATTTCTTCGTAGAAGACATCTACAATTTCAAGCAGTAGTACTATACTTCATTCTTTACTACACATGGACTCTCTTCGCTGCGTTCACGAACGGATCCGACAACAAGTGCGGTCCAGCTGATGCTTCTGAATGATCACGGTGATGACGAGCTTCAACAACTGCCATGAACCTTCTACCCATGTACTCGGGTTCGTGAAACGAGCGTGCCTCTGACATCATAACGGACACTTATAAGCACTGCATGGCAGCTCACCACTTCTGTTGTTGGCAATACCCATGTGAGCTGTTGGCATCGCTGCATTGTTGCGCAAGCGTATACAAATGGTTGTATAACACATGCGACTCTTGAACATGTGTGTGTCCGTATATCACTTGTACTTATCTGTAGCGCCATTTCTTAACAATTCATCCGATAAAAAAAATTCTTAGCCACCTCCCGCCGCACTCTTCGCATGACATCTATTCCTACGTTACGTGCGGTCTGTCAATTTTTCTTTTTCCGCCACCTCCCATCCGTTACGTGGAGGGGCTTTCAAACTTTGCAACGGTTGTCGGTTCCAGTTTTTAAGGCGAACGCCTTGGATGCCTCATCAAACACGAAAAGTGAGCGTCGGCGTCAATGAGAGTGATACGAAATAGTGTCACTTCTCCCCATCACGTCATTGTGGCGCCACATATCACTAGAATTCGTGAAGCCCTCATGAAGTCAGAGTGACGTCACTGCGGCATCACTATATGACGTCATCATACGACAACGTCACTTAGTCATAGGTGGGTTAATCGCGGGCACAGGGAAGATGGAGAAAGCTTGCAATGCATAGGATCCCAAACGCAGTGCGAAACCATGCTAGGTGTAGTAATTTTCCGAGGACGGGGAAATCAATGCAGTTGGCTGAGATGAATAAAAAGAAAATGGCTTTCGCCTTCCAGTTACCTCACATACGGCACCATGCGAGTTTTTTTTTTCTTATGACAATGGATAGATGGATTAAAGAGCGTCCCTTTTACAACGGGGCGGTGACCTGCACTCCGCCAAGCTCAAGATTTTTTTATTATTATTACACTATGGCCTAATCCTGTCCATCTTAATAAAGCTTTTCTTCCTGTAAAAAAACGCTGCATTTCACACCCTATCAATAGCTGCGGCGCTTTTTCGCAGGTTAGCTTCACTTTTTCTGTTCTATTGTTTTGCTTTCCGGCTACTTTACTGGCACCAATCCTCCAGTAGTCTTTTACATATTTCTGTCGTCCCTATGTTTAGCTTTGCTATGTGGTCCCTGAAACCCAAGGGGTCATGTAGGCTAGTTTCCCAACAAACAACCATGTGTATATACCCACATTGAATTAAAACATGCTTCGTCGTTTCCTTACCTTCCCCACGCATGTGAGTATCTCTTCTTTAGGTAATCTCGATTTATAGCTACGCGTGATAAGGTACCAATAGGCGCTGCAAACAATAGGCGCTGGAAAATGGTTGAATTCATTCGCATTTTACCTAAAAATAACTTTTAGTGCGTTGAGGAAAGAAATAGAAATTTTAAGGGCGCGTTCTTCTTTGTCAGACACAATATTAATGAGAAAGAACAGACAATAATAGTGGGTTAGTGCGTTACAGCTATGGCACATGAATCATATGTGTGTGGTCTCTAATTGTGCACATTAGTAGTTGGCTGATTCTATCACTATCAAAGTGGTGCATTTTTGTGGTAAATTTCGTGAAATAAGAAAAAAAACGCGGTTGTTTTTTGTGGGTGACTCAGAGGAAGGTTCAGTTGTGTTATGCTTGCCGTACAATGGTAAATATACACCGAGAGCAGCGATTCTAGACGTGTTTAAGACGCGCTTAATTGAGATGGCGTCGAGTGGGTCCCATACTGATGGTGCATCTTGCAACTGTGGGCAAACGCAGGCCGCTCATAACAATTGTTTAAATGAACATGGTGTGAGCGAAAAGTTTCTTCAAAGATACGGTATGCGATTAGTCTTGCTTGTCATGAAAAAAACGTGTGGTACTGCTAGGATAACTTATGCGTAATATACGTGCCGGTAAATTTGATCATGCACCAGCATCAATTGTCAATCCAGAGCGTGAAGAGGAAACGATCGCCATCACTTTGCAAATTGGCTGAAGGTGGTGATTCTGCGTACTATTCGTAGCAAACAAAACTTGACCCGGTATTTCGGTATTAAGGTGAATGTGCTTACTTTCGTATGCGATCTGACACTTTCCAAATTCATCCGCTAAATTGAATTCCATATTAGCATTAAGGTGATATTTAGTACTTCATAAAATTGACATCAACGCAGCTACTTGCCTTCCACACGCAGGGCGCTACATTTTGTAATCAACATTAGTAATATACTCTGAGAATTTCCAAACAAACGTATAGTTGCCAAAAATATTGCTGCATCTTTCCTGGAAATAGCCGGGTGACTTGAGTTTTTACGTTTGCACATGTTTTGACAGCCTCCTGCAATTGTGTGCTCCCGTATTTGAAATTGTACCTAATCTGTAGGAGTCTATAATATGGCGATTAGACTTGGGTAATGTGAGTTAAGAATAGCGTGAAATCATTTAAATACTTACACTAACTACTTTTTATGGGCACTGTGAATCCTAAAATTTTCGTGTATCATGAAAGTAATAATGTCACCAAAATGAGCACTTTAATGAATATATATATCATATTCAACGTACTTACGCTACTACTTTTTGTCACCTGTTTAGGCTTCGGAAAGCCATTTGAGACGTTGGTACTTCTGGGCGAAAAAAATGACTGTGGTGTGTTTTATATTAACTACCACCACAACGAGATTCCAAGTAGGTACTTACATTTAGCTTATCCTTGCAATACCACTTTTACCTCGAGGTATTACTATCATTTCATTCCACAAAGAGAGTGTTAATATTCATCGTGATGGCCACGGATGTAAATCTTGTTACATGGAATTTCGTGTGCGTCATGTTTTTAGTGGTGGGAAGCAAAAAAATTTAACTGCTGAAACTGTATGCAAAAAGTTGAGCAACAACATCTAGCCCGCCTTCCCGTGAATCTCGCTACACTCTAAGAAAAAAATGTGCCCTTTGACTCACTTTTTCGTGCATGTGACATTCATATTTGTAGAACTCTCTTTAAAGATGCACGTTGACTCTTTTTAGATGAGTCGTACCCTCACCTGGGTTGCCGTTCGGTAGATATGAAAAGGAGCCAGAATTCAAGCTAAAAGTAGCAAAGTAGCCATTCCATTTAACTTTATAGCCAAATTTGTAGGCAAATAGAAGAAAACAGAGTTATGATCAGAATTTTCAAAAAATAAATTTGATATTGGGTATACAAGAACATAGAAATCAGACCATATTTCGTTCCGTCTCGCTCCTTAAGTCACAGGTGAGTGGCAAAAAACAATGATTTATTTATTTACTTAACTATGTACTACAAGGCCACGAGCTTTACTGTGGAGAGTGCATAAAACACGAACAAACAGATGAACAGAATAAAGTGAGCAAAAAACAATGGACACACTACCAGCAGACTAAGTACGCTTCGGGTTTTACAAAATAAAGTGACCTAAGAGCGATAATTAAAGAGACGACCCATAGTGCGGGGATACATGAAGTGGGTCGTGGAGCACACTTCACTGGTATCTTATATGACGTAAGGTCAAGCGGCGAAAATTTTGATGCGCTGCAAGAGAGTGAGCGGAAAGGCGGGATTTCATGGCTCTTATGTTAGCGGTGCGTTTGTAGTCAGAAACAATTTCGCATTCTTCCTGTTAATATTACATGATATACATGAGCATATAAATAATCATAATAAGTCATGGATTGTATAAGGCAACTGCGTTGAAGAGGTAAATAGGCCGAATCCTAGTGTTTCGGAAGACATATAATATTGAATTTTCTGACATTAAGATCCATAAATCAAATTTGGCACCCGGTGGCGCAGCAACTATTTCATATTAGTAATGTTCAGTGCGTCTGTATATATTTTTGCAAGATAGAGTTATTCCCAGAAACAGGGTAATATGGAGCATTGCCGCGAATAAGTCAGTGGGAACGTGAAACGATTAAGAAGTTTTTATTTGAAGCCGCAGACCAAAATTGTTTACTAGAGTAACCACATTAACAGACCAGCTGCATTTTGGTGCTGATATTTCTTATGCGTAGGGGGTGCTTCGGTGCGCATTTGCCTGTTTCTGGGGCCAAGACATGCGCTTGCATTAGCTTACGCGACAGAAAAGGTTGAAAACAATGGCTTATATTTTGGCTTTTTTGCTCTTTTACCTAGAAATATTAGGAAAAAAGGCTACTAAATACGCAGTTCAATGTAGCCAAAAAGTAGTCATGGCGCCAACTTCAAATTTTAGTAGCCAGACGAGACCCTAATGTAGCCAATTTGGCGCAAAGTAGCCACCAACGGCAACCCTGACCCTGACTCTTTTGGAAAGTCGTGCGTACGAGTACCACGACTCTCCAAAAAAAGGGTCAACGTGCCTCTCTAAAGAGAGTGCTACACATGTGACTCGCATGCTGAAAAGTGAGTCAAAATTCTTTGAGTGTACTTTTCGACGTATCAATAATTACCTCTTTCTTACCATGCTCAATGGCTCTAGCGGTTATATTAGTGTTATTAATGCCCAATTATCACAAAGACAGTTGTTCGCCATGATCTTCACGAGACCGTTTTCTTTCATTTCGGTTTTTGGACCATTCTCCAACCTGGGGAGCTATTCTCGCGGTGTCCACTTAGTGGACATGTTCACTTCGGCCTCCATTGATTGGCTAAGCTCGGCGAGCAGCGCGCCGCCTGTTTCCGGTCTTTCTTCCGCAACGTCATTTTGACGACTCGCAGCTTTCACAACTCTCGACACAAATGAGAAAGACGGAAGGCGTTTCACCGGAACGAATGCTGCCCCCAGAGATCCGCTTTTGGGCGCACGTCTCTGAGGCCGTGCATGAACTCTAATCACGTTAGCCCTTTAATTAGGTTTAACGCGGCCGCCCGCCTGACGCACCTGGAAGGTCGGTACGCATTCCCTGCATCATTCTTCAAACATCTCAACACGTTCATACGCAAGTTCAGACTTGTCAAGTTTGTTTAAGAGTCCTGTTACTGTACACTTCGTCCACTTTCTTTCTCTTTATGCTGGGAATGTGCTGGTTCGTTCGGTGCGTCGACGTGCTCAAGAGCGTCATGACGTCATGGCTCGCCGCTTTTTCCAGTAACTGAATGCACTCCGCCGAAGTGGACATGCCTACTAGGTGGACACCACGAGAATCGCGCCCCCCTGATGAAAGGTTCATTCGCATCATAGGTGTCGTACTTGTACAAATGCTTCAAAATGTGCGACGCGCAAGCAAGCAGCTTGAACTGCTGGGACTTATTATTACCCATGAAATATCTCGAAATTTGTCGTGCCATCTAGATGACATTGTGGAGACGCGTGGTTCTTTGTACGTATTACTACCCTTTGGATGAGAGCTATTCAGGCAGCCAACCTGATGCAGTTGCGGTGTTGCTATTTCTTATCGGCTGCGCAGTGCAGTATGCAGTCGAGGACAACGATCACCAGGCGGAGGCTGCACGGAAATATTGTGCAGTGCGTGTCGCCACACCGATAGTCCAGGTAAAAGTGCTGTTAGGACACCATGGCCCGAAACCGTATAGTTGGAGAAATGTCCAGCGTCTCGAGCCGTTCAGTGAATGAAGTGAATAATAAATGTAACCTCGATCACGTGAAATCATTGAAAACGATGAATAAATACTGGCGTTATTGGACAAAAAAGAAGAGAGAAATAGCGTAGTGGGCATTCCTAAGTAGGTTTACATGACTTTCTGAAATCGTCAAAACCATGAGCGCAGTGCTTGCTTGTCACCAGATGCAAGAAATCGCACAAAACCGCCCCATCTTACAATGACTGCTTATGCGCGGTTACGTTCAACATCAAGCAAATTATGACGATAGTACAGTTCCCTCGCAATCGCTGCTTCGCCGTCAGTGAGAAATTTTTCTTATGCGGTAAAATCGTGTGCCTCACCCACACTGCCACCGAACTATGAACATTCAAGAGGTCAAAATGACTTGCAGCGACTAGACAGCTCATTTTAACGGCAAATAAATCTTGCAGTTCTGCGGAATAGCCGACAGTTCTTAAGTCCGAAAAGCAATATGTAAGATCGCTGACCACTGACAGTTTTTTTCGTCGTTCCTTTCAACTGCTGGCAAAGACTCTATTTAGTGGTGTTATAACAATGTAAAGCTCTCTTTTCACTATCCGACAGTGCTCCAGGAACTCTTCCTTGATCATGATGTGCAGCTTTTCCGCCTTCATTCAAGCTGCAGCTACCATTAAAAGAGACTGTACAAGCAATATCAAGGTTGTGGTCTAGTACCAATCGGAAAGCAGGCACAATGATCAGTCCCCTTTTAAATTGTTATAGCTGAGCCAACTTGCATTACATCCTATTTCGCAGATCCATCTATGTCAGGGGGGTCGATAAAAATAGTGTCATCGCGTTTTCCAAAGAAAGAAAGGATTTTCCCACTAAAAACGAAGAACAACTTTTTTTCTAAGAGAATAAAGCAAGGAGTATTAGGGTGGCCTTTCTGAACACAGAACAATGACAGTAAGCCACCTCACTCACGGGCTCTCTTTACCTTGTTATTTCCGACACGCCCAGTACTTCCCGTAGAAGAAAGACACATGGTAGTCACCGTGACACAATACTCTTAACAGGAAGATAAGGAGTGAACATTTTTCGACAAAACAAACGCAAGCTAGCCAGATGACGGTTATCGGCGTGGGCTATAAAGGCGTCCTAAGTACTTACACTTGGATTACAGGTGAGATAAGAAAAGGCTACTTGAGGCGCTTTCTCGTACACAAGAGTGATGGCGCTGTGTATCGCATGCATTTCTTGCGTCATTGAACTTCCCTACTGACCCCACGTTCGCGGGATTGAGTCCCTGCCGTGGCGGCCGGATTTCAATGCAGGCAAAATCCTAGACGCCTGTGTGCAAAAATTTAGGTGTTGGTTAAAGCATCCCACTTGGTCGAAATTCGCCAATACCTTCTGTACAGCGTCTCTCACAATACATATCATCGCTTTCATAGGTAAATCTCCAACAATTAATATTCATTGTGTTTTCGGCGTGCGTACGGCTCATCCTAGTCAAGAACGGTGCGCGTGCTCTGAGCGTGACATAGAACTATTGGTATGAAAATAGACAGCGCTAAGTATTCTCGAAAGGGAAGGCGAGAAAATCAGAATGGTAATTATCAAGGTAAAAGCTCCAGGTGCCTCAACAGATAGTGACCTTGAAACTTACCGCGTGCTGTACAAAAAGAAAAGTGATGCGATAAAAACAATTAGAAAAATATCATCGCTCCGGCGGGCATCGAACGAAGATATTTTGTCTTGCAGTGAAACTTTCTGCCATAAAGACGTGCCAGTGCATAAACCACTTTGCAAAATGACCTACACAGTAGTCATGAGAGACGAGTGGTCGCGTTATCAAGTTTAATATTGTGTGACATAAAACGTAACACTGCGTGACACAAGCGTATAATGGCGTGTTGCGTAACGAGTGGGCTCTTTAAGGCTACTAACGCATTACAAAGCGATGAGCTATAATTCGTCATCATTATTATCAGCGACAGCATAATTTAAGCGTAGTGCATGTTTTACAACTGTAGTCCGAGTAGGTGCCCGAGGAAGGCAGAAGAAAACAAATGAAGGAGTCTGCATGCAACTGCATGACTGAAGAGTTAGATAAGTATGTCAAACGAAGTCAGAAATGAACAAAACAACTTAGTTGTCTTTCATGAAGGACAAGGAGACACACAAGGAATTATAATAATCATAATAATACCTCTGGTTTTACGTCCGAAAACCACTAGTTGTTTATGAGGGACGCTGTAGTGAAGCGATCCGGAAATTTCGACTGTATGCTGTTCTTTAACGTGCACTACTTGCGTGGCACAGTACACAGGCCTCTGAAAATGAGCCTTCCCCAAAATGCGACCACCCGGGGCAGTGAGCGACCCGTGACTTTCAGGTTAGCAGCCGAGCACAAACCACTGTACCACCGAGGCGGACTGAGACTCAAGGAAAGGTTTATTGATGGAGCCCACTGAAGTCTCCTAGATAACTTGTCGAGGAAAGATTTCATGAGGGAACAAGATCCCCTTAGGAAAAGGCTTTCACTTTGATATTTCTTAAAAACGCACAAGAATCTCGCCAACTCCTGTTCTGTGGCAAAAATTCACGCTAAATATGCCTATTTCGCTTAAAAATAAACTTGGAGGACGCTTGCGCTTCGCCTTCAATAGTAGAACGCTGAAGCTTAATGTGGCCCCGTTCGCATAGCCTTCAACGGAGTCGCAAGGAAAGCAGGAATTCTGTGTGCAACATTGCCCGTTTCAAAATATCCTAGAATTTCTGCCCGATGCAAAGTTGTCAACCGCCCACTGCGTCATATATTGCCTTTTGCTAATTGGTGAAGTACCCACTATGCGTATGTGTGGTGCGACGCACACTTGACGAGCTGGACACATGGTAATGTGTGGGCAGCTTTAAATCACCCACTCGTTGCGCAATTCACTTGTTTTGACGCCTGTTGCAATTATACGACTTTACACGCGTTAAGGAGACTTCATCAAATATATGACATTCCTTATACCACTTGTTCGCTATGGAGTTTCAAGCAATGGCACCTCTCCATGGAAGATGACCTGCTTGCCTCGCAGAAGACAGGGTTCGATTCTCACCCCAACAAAACATTTTATTTCTTATTTATTTATTTGCGTCTATCTCGAATATGTGCTCACGCAACACGCCGGTTTTCCTGCTCACAAGCAACGATGCCGATGCCGACACGGAAATATCTGCGAAACGAGCTCTTTAACATTGTCGCGTTAAAATATAGGCTACGTTTCAATCCAAAGGCAGATTAGTGCATTAATATATGGGCTTGGATAAAACCTACTGGCAAAGAGAATGAAGATCTAACGACATTAACAGGAACATTGGCTAGGAAATGAGTACTACTGACTTCTAATTGTGCACTCATTGTGATTACTATCTCATAAACACGTTGCAGTTACATAAAAAAATCACACTCGCGCAACGTGTATTTAGGTGCTTAGGAAGTGATAGGATACAATAAGTATTTGGTGAACGAAACTTATGTTCAGAAGTTTCAAGCAGTAATTGTCCAGAACATAATTATTATAACTTACATTCGCAGATAACGTCGTGTGATTTCAGCGTAGCCAAGGGAATGTAATAAGAAACACTTTGTACCGTGCTGTGAAAGGCTTCCTTACATCGTAGCAAGAACAGGCGTTCATTCCTTACATCAGTGTACCACATCTGTTCCTGTTTTCAAAGGTAAAGCGTGTAGCGAAAACGCAATTCCCGGTTTCCGTGGCTATGATGGACCAGTTTGTTGCAGGAGAAATAAAAAAAAGCTTGGAGGGGACCCTTAAACCTTCGCCTTTAAAAGTTGAACGCAGTAGCGATAACCTGTCCCTAGTGCGTTCTTGAACCGCTTAGTGCATACTATGAAATTGGTAGCATGCACGCGTGTGTGAAATGTTTTCGAACTTGTTATGCACCCACTACGTGGTCTTAAGGCAATACACGGTAACGTACGTGTGTGTCTTTTGTAATGGGTCACCGGCTTTAAACCAGGATGTCGTTATGATATTCGCATGTTCTGACGCCCGATGACAATGTACGCTTGTACTGCGCAATATTACTGCGGTATTACATGTTGTACAGTGACGCCCGTATACAGGACGCGTGTGTTTGTAAAGTGTGAATGTTATTGTACTGCATTTTCAAGCAGAGGAAGTTATTTTCACTATATTTCCAAGCAGACGCGCGGCTGTGTGGTGGAACACATGCTTGGCACGCAGACGGCCCTGGGTTCGATCCTCAGTCGAACCCGGGGTTTTTTTGAATTTTTATTATTTATTTTATTTGCATATTTCTCTATTTTTCGGTCACGGACAAGATGATGATTTTTTCGCTCACAATCAACGACGCCGACGCCGGAAGTTCTGCGAAATGAACTCTTTAACGCTCTCGCGTTATAAGCATAGTAAGGGAAACGTGCTCAGAAGTTTCAACAGGAATTGCAAGAACAGAATTATTGTAACTTGTATTTTCAGATAACGTTTGTTTGTTTTCAGCATAGTCAAAGAAAAAAAGTAAGAAACACTTTGCACCTTCCTGTGAAAGGCACATTTACATAGTAACGAGAGCGAGGCCTTCATTCCTTACATCGGTGTACCACACCTGCGCTGTTTTCACAGGGCAAAGCGTTAAACTAACCTAGAACCGCAATGCCCAGTTTCCGTGGATATGATCGACAAAGAAGTTTAACTGGAACTATCGAAAGCATGCACATGCCAGATATCTGTATTTTCGAGCTCCCTATGGTTGCCTAAAGATGCACCGCAGGACTCTACGCATTCTGAAAACGAAGAGCAGGAACATCTTTTTTTTTATAATTGGGAACGTTTAGGGAAGTGAATGCATGATAATTGAAAGTGCTTACTAAGTTCTATGAATGTTCGTATGATGACTCTTCAGAACAAGCAAAGTTCTTCCTATCTTCGTAAAAAGCAAGATATGTCGATCAAACGCGCATTTCTGGAAAAAATACACTTATCATTGACATATTCTATGTTCTGTACTTTCTTTTTCAGGTCCCCATGATTGGTACGAACTCAGAGTATGGAATTCTTCTTTAGAAGCCGGACCTGACAAGAAATGCGTAGAAATGTATGGAGCTATATCTCGCAACGACAATACCACATTCAGCTACACACCTGCATGCCAGTGCATACACCGTCGGGATGCATAAGGAAGTAAACTGACAAAATTTGTCCAATGACTTCAGCAACGACAAATGCGGAAGCGCCATAACTGAACTACTTTCGTCATTCGCAGATAAATGACTTGTATACAAAATGTCTCTTAGCGTAAAAGTCTAGAAGAATACTCTGACATTATGTTTTTCGTTCAAGTAAAGCTTTTCGCACCAAACATGAAGCAGTTATGTGCAGACATGAGGTCCTTGAAACTATCGCTTATAACGGGGCCCCTGAATGTGTGCAATATTTGTAAGTTATGACATCGTCATTATTACCATAGTTATACACAAGCATCTGTCTTCTCATAACATCTCGTTTTCAGCTACAATCGCAACAGAAGCATGTCAAACGAATAGTACTCTGCGTACTTTATGGTTAATTCGCATTAGTGCACGTTTCGTTCATACCGTGTTTACATGCGAAATTGCGATACCGTGGTTGCGTTGGGGTATTTCGAAAATCGATGTTACTTATGTTCTTGACACGCTGTCATTGCAATGTCCCCGCGCGGACACGGGATGGGATACGTCGCGAAGAGGTGTGTGTTTATATATATATATATATATATATATATATATATATATATATATATATATATATATATATATATATATATATATATATATATATATATATATATATATATATATATATATATATATATATATATTGGCTTGAGTGGACGAACGTACAAAAACTTTTATTAGTTCCAACATTTCGGCCGGGGTCCGGCCTTCGTCAGGGAATACAATGCATACGTTGAATGTGTTGCTTATATACACAGGGGGCCCCCCAAACACGTGTCTAACTAGTATCTAATATCGCACATATATCAGACAAATCAGCATAGGTAAAAGTGCGATGTGATGTAAACATGACTACATGTAAAAAATGATGTCGGCGCAGTAATAAAGGGAATTTTCACACAGTCACGGAAAGCAAAAAAACGTGATAACACGGGTGATTATGTACAGGGATGACATTTAAGAACAATGCGTATAAAGAACTCGATGAAATAACAAGAAACATGTGTAAACAGCAAATAACAATGCGCTAAAAGGACTAACAAGAAACAGGTGTAAAGCAACGAAAACAGCAATCTAAACAAAACATATGTGAAACGTTTGGCATTAGTGATGATGAGATTTGGAATTAAAGCAACACCTAAGTGAACCTGTGATACATTTGACACTCATGAAAATGGAATATAACAAAAACGTGGGTAACGGTGAGAACTGGTGAAAGTAGCAGACATATGGAATTTAATTTTGTCACGGACAATGCTAAATTCCATATGTCTGCTACTTTCATCAGTTCTCACGCTGTTACCCACGTTTTTGTTATATTCCATTTTCATGAGTGCCATATGTATCCCAGTTTCACTTAGGTGTTGCTTTAATTCCAAATCTCATCATCACTATTGCCAAACGTTTCACATATGTTTTCTTTAGATTGCTGTTTTCGTTGCTTTACACCTGTTTCTTGTTAGTCCTTTTAGCGCAGTGTTATTTGCTGTTTACACATGTTTCTTGTTATTTCATCGAGTTCTTTTTAACGCATTGTTCTTAATTGTCATCCCTGTACATAATCACCCGTGTTATCACGTTTTTTTTCCTTTCCGTGACTGTGTGAAAATTCCCTTTATTACTGCGCCGACATCATTTTTTACATGTAGTCATGTTTACATCACATCGCACTTTTACCTATGCTGATTTGTCTGATATATGTGCGATATTAGATACTAGTTAGACACGTGTTTGGGGGGCCCCCTGTGTATATAAGCAACACATTCAACGTATGCATTGTATTCCCTGACGAAGGCCGGACCCCGGCCGAAACGTTGGAACTAATAAAAGTTTTTGTACGTTCGTCCGCTCAAGCCAATTTTTATTAAACATTGGATCCACTGAAAATACTTGCCTGATATTCAACTACTATGGATCCCGCGCGGACAACGTCGAGAACTACTACATTGAAGTTGCCGAAGACCACCGTGAAAACTGCTGTCATAGGCGACTCACAAACGAAGTACTTTTTCCATCACTTTGACCCGCTACAAGAAGGCACACCAGCCTTCATTTGCAAGCCCGGCGCTGGCATAGACGATGTCCCGGAACTCTTGAAGTTGGTTCCACTCACGATGACAAACCTCATTATCCACATCGGCACCAACGATTTGGTGAACAACACCGGACGTGTGACCTTCGGAAGGTACAAGCGCCTTCTAAGTGTCGTTCTCAGCGAAAGAGTCAACATTCAACGAATATACGCCAGCCTGATCCTTCCTCGGAGCCTAAACCGCCGCCGTGGGGGCCGCAACATAGCTTTAGTTCGCCACTGCAACCGCGAGGCGTGCGACTTTAACAGCCGCTTGCGTAGTTTTTGTCGACATGCTCGACAAGTATTTTTCCTCGACCACGCCTTGGAGTGGTTCCCATCGAATCGCGTCTTTGCTGCCGACGGGCTACACCCCTAGTTTCGAAGGAGTGGCGGTGATGGCCAGTCATATCAAATGCTTGGCCTTCCGACATCCCTCCTATTCGTCACCGTCTTCCTGGAGCGTCCGCACAATCAGCCAGCCGTCACAGCGGGATTCGTCTTCTCGCTTGCTGCCTTCATCGTATCAACAGACTAGCCAGCCTTCCGCCAGTGCACCGAGTCTACAAGGACCCTCTACCGGGGCCAGCTTGCCGCCTCAACCACAAAGGCAACCACGCAACGCAGCGAAAAGGTCTGACATTGATTCTTCATGTTCCCATCATTATGCTTTAAGAAGTGCTAATCGCTCTACCACGGTGACAACTTCCCGTGATTGACTCGCAAGTGCCCCCACTAGTGTAACTGTGCACTCCAGTAATTTTCTGAAGATTAGGAAAATTCTTCACAAACGTGTTCGCTATGAAATGCGTGAGTCTACATTGTCTTCATACGTGGCTGCACAAAAAGTACCAAAAGGCCCGCAACTTTCCCTCAGACCAGCTACATCGGAAATGTGTAGTCATAACCTAGACCGTTGGAATGACACACTGCGGAAGGCGTCTTTGGACCTTACACGCATTGGTGATCAAACACTATAGCTCATCTGCAAAAACTTGAGTAACCAAGAACGACAGCTACTAAGCGCCCACTCAATTAGTCCCGAGGAACTTATTTTGCTTCAAGATTATGAGCAAAAGAAGCAATTAGAAATCCAAGCAAAGAAATCTACGAAAATGGTTCGCGATAACGTTCTACCGCCACCACTACCAGCACTCCGGTCAACCACCACTTCAGTTATATGCAGTCATGCTGTTGATAATGGACACCACTCTACTAACATTATCAACATCTCGAACATCACACTTCCTAACCCAGAAATGACGGATCTTTCTCGTGGTCTTAACTTCTGCCCGGCAATGGGAGGGTACAATGAATTTCAACTTGTAAAAGACCTCGACGACCTCGCGCGGAACATGAGGCTACGCGAATTCTTTCATGATCGATCCAGATCGAACAGCGCGTCATCCAGTCAACACTGGACACCGCCGGTATTACGTGATAAGTACCTTGATATGCACATTTTGGCTGTCCAGCACGATATTCTTGAAGCATATAATCCGAATAATTCTTTCAAACACAACTTGACCTCAGATGAAAGGAAAGCCATTAAGACACTGCAGAATCGCTTAGACATTGTTAAGCCCGAAGACAAAGGGGGGTGCTGTGGTGGTTATGAATACGTCTGACTACATCACCGAAGCATTAAAGCAGTTGGGCGACACCGCATACTATAAGCAGCTCGACCACGACCCGATTGACGAATTTAAACACATCGTTGCCGACACCCTCGGGGAGCTTTTCCAAAATGGATGCATCAGTAAAAAGACGATGGAATCACTGATACCTCTTAGTCCTGTTGCAGGAGGGTTTTATTTACTTCCAAAGGTACACAAACGAAATAACCCCGGTCGTCCGATAGTTTCGGCTATTGCCACGGTTACTGAACCTCTTTCCAGCTACGTTGACTCCCTTATCAAAGGAATTCCCGCCTCATTTCCCTCGTATCTCAGGAACACTAACCATTTCTTAAGTGACATTGTTGATCTTGACGTCCCCGACAAAGCACTGCTAGTCACTCTAGACGTAGCTTCTCTCTACACGAATATACCTCACGATGACGGCATTCAGTCAGCAATACGTGCGTATGACGAATCCTCACTGGACAAGCCTATTGACAGCTCAACTCTGGCCTCTCTTTTAAAACTTATCTTGCAATTAAACAACTTTGAATTTAATCGAACCCACTATGTACAGACGAGTGGCACCTCAATGGGCACAAAGATAGGACCGAATTACGCCAATATATTCATGGGCACACTGGAAGAAAGGTTTCTTGCCACGTGCGCACTAAAACCGTTTTATTACAAGCGCTTCATAGACGATATCTTTCTGATATGGCATCACGGGGAAACTGAACTTTTGTCTTTCATGGCCCATTTTAACAATTTTCATCCATCAACCTCCTTCTCGCCCGTCTAGTCGGCTTCAAACATAAACTTTCTCGACATCACGGTATGCATATCAGGCAATAAACTAACGACGAAACTTTTCAAAAAACCGACTGACAAACACCGCTACCTTCACTTTGAAAGTAGCCACGTGAGGCACAACAAGACGAGCATACCGTACAGCCAGGCACTCCGTTTCAAAAGGTTGTGCTCCGCACAATCACACTTCCAAGATAATTGTGGCAAACTCAGTGATCCGCTAAGAAGACAAAAGTACCCGCCTCAGGTAATTGACGATGCCATTAAACGGGCTAGTGCAGTAGACAGGAGCGAGCTTCTTCACTCCAACAATCGTGCTCCACAGCGACCATGTACACATCTAATATTAACGCATTCTGCATCAGTACCAAATGTCAACCACATCTTACGAAAGCATCCATAACATTCTCATGCAAAGCGACCGTCTCAAAAACATATTTTGTGAATCGCCACGAGTAGTGTATCGTCGATCCAGAGACTTGCACAATATGCTGACTTCACCTGTGTTAACCCCTTCTGTCCATTCAGGTTGCCGCCCTTGTGGCAAACCACGTTGCAAGCTGTGCGCACACATGACCACCTCCATTTTAGCCCAGAGTTCGGCGTCAAATTTTTCAACTAAATTTAAAGGTAATTACGACTGCGATACAAGTAACTGTGTGTACCTAATTGAGTGCTCAACCTGCAAGCTTCAGTACATAGGCCAGACATCAACACCATTCAGACTGCGGTTCAATAATCACAAGGCGCATGTCACGACTTTCCCTAGCCTGCCCTTATCTAAGCACCTGAATACAACAGGGCACTCACTCGATCACCTGACGGCAACCATATTGGAATCTGGTTTTAAATCTCACCACGAAGGGGAAGTGCGCGAATCATTCCTCATCTACAAATTTAAAGCATTATCATCCGGCATTAACGAAAGCGCAGGAAAGCTGACGTTCCTGCGCACGTAAGCAACGGGATCACCATGTCACGGACAATGCTAAATTCCATATGTCTGCTACTTTCACCAGTTCTCAGGCTGTTACCCACGTTTTTGTTATATTCCATTTTCATGAGTGCCATATGTATCACAGTTTCACTTAGGTGTTGCTTTAATTCCAAATCTCATCATATCACTATTGCCAAACGTTGCACATATGTTTTCCTTAGATTGCTGTTTTCGTTGCTTTACACCTGTTTCTTGTTAGTCATTTTAGCGCATTGTTATTTGCTGTTTACACATGTTTCTTGTTATTTCATCGAGTTCTTTTAACGCATTGTTGTTAAATGTCATCCCTGTACATAATCACCCATGTTATCACGTTTTTTTCCTTTCCGTGACTGTGTGAAAATTCCCTTTATTACTGCGCCGACATCATTTTTTACATGTAGTTATGTTTACATCACATCGCACTTTTACCTATGCTGATTTGTCTGATATATGTGCGATATTAGATACTAGTTAGACACGTGTCTGGGGGCCCCCCTGTGTCTATAAGCAACACATTCAACGTATGCATTGTATTCCCTGACGAAGGCCGGACCCCGGCCGAAACGTTGGAACTAATAAAAGTTTTTTGTACGTTCGTCCGCTCAAGCCAATTTTTATTAAACACTGGATCCACTGAAATACTTGCCTGATATATATATATATATATATATATATATATATATATATATATATATATATACATACATATATATATATACGGAAGCGAGAAAGTACGACGAACGCAGAAACCCCTTTAATATTCATAAACGTTTAGGCTGGTGGGCCAGCCTTCGACACACTGCCGAAGGCTGGCCCATCAGCCGAAACATTTGTGAATATTAAAGGTGTTTCTACGTTTGTCGTACTTTTTCGGTTCCGTTTTACTACGGAGCCAGTGCGCTTTTTCACCGCCACGTCTATATATATGATTCAAAAGATAATTCTATAGGTCCGGTGGACATATAGTCAAGAAATGAAGGTGCACAGTTACGAAAATTGCATATTTTTAATTGGTTAACGTTTCGGCCGTGCCGGGGCCGAAATGTTAGCCAGTACAAAATATTCAATTTTCGTAAGTGTGCTCTTTCATTTCATGACTATATATATATATATATATATATATATATATATATATATATATATATATATATAACGTAGATTATGAAGAATGTCTTCGGTTGCCGTAAAACAAATAGGGAAAAGGTATGCGCTTCTACAAGACTTTCATTTTTCAAGATAAGAATATTATGTTGTCTGTTTTCTATTCCCGAGAAAGGAAGTGTACTTTGTAAAGTACACTGAGGCTTAATGTTTAACATGCCCCTAAATCTATGTGCACCGGCTTCGAGCATTTTCACCTCTATTGGAAAGGCGGCCCCTGAGCCCCGGATTCAATCTCACGATTTTTGGGTGAGCAGTCGAGCGTCATAACCACTTGTACACCGTGGCGGGTAACAACTACAAAAGTGGTAAAGGTGCTAAATTTCATCAGCCCCGGTGACAAACATCTGCCTGAGAACTACAGCCATAGTGTGGTTATTATACCACCTCCAAGATTATGGCACGTGGCATCCATTTCCGCTTTGTTAAACAAGCATTTTGTTAAACAAGTATTTGCATTATTTTCAGCCCTGGTTCAATAAATTTTCAGGTCATACAAAACTGGTTTCTTTTGCACGTAAAATTCACTTTAGCCATGAAAAGGGCTTTATTGCCGACGCAATATCCTTGCACTTTACCGAAGCCTTTGTTAAAACTTCATATCACCTCGTTTTTCACAAATGATGGAGAACTTATGAAGACTCTAAATGTGTTCGTCACTCCGGTCTTTTCACTATGACTGTTCCGAGTTTGTGACAACTCTCACTGATAGGAACTCGCGTTGCTGTCCAGGGGGCTCGATTACTTCGTTTCTGCTCTTCTGGCCAAAAACAAGCATCGCATAGCATATCATACTCCTGAAGTTTTAGTCAAGCCCATCATCGTCATAAACACGCTATCAATGCCGTGACTTTCTCATAACTTAAATATGCCCTAACCATAAAATATTTCCTATGGAACTTATTCTTAGGAACAACTTTCTGATTAGATATATGTACTGATCTGCCCGTACTTATTATTCTCACAATGCAGCACTCCTTCTTTAGCAAAACGCTTTAATTCATTTCTTCCCAGCATCGCTCATGGTTAAAACACGATCAAGAACATGTAGTTGATTTGACCAGTGTTTTATATCTGAAAACGGCCCCACGTAATCTGAATTAGCTTTCTTGCGTTTCGTCTTTAGAAAAAAAAAACTGCAGCCTAGTTACTTTCCTTTCAGTACTGATTTGCCGTGCTGATAACCGTCCGCCGTTCTCAAAACGGGATGTACCAGTCTCGAGGCGATAACGCCAGGAAAGCACGGCAGTTGGATTGCGATTATCGTTTTCTGGCAGGAGGACACCCGAAACACGGCTTTTTTTGTGTTAGAACGCATATGCAAACTCGAACTAGCGGCAAAAGGCGTTTTTTTATAGTTGAAGGTCAGGTCCATTATTCTTACTCTATTCACCGAGATAAATATCAACCATTTAAGCAGGAAAGCTTTTTTATGACAGAGTCCACCTAGACTTTCTTGATATCATTTCCGTCGCGGATGTGACGTCGGTACAAAGCACATGAACAGTAGACAAAGAACAAAAAAACAGAAGAAAAGTTTCCGTTAAGTTGAGGTACTGGGTGTCCAACCCACGACCTCTTGATATGTGACGATTGGAGTCCGGCGGTTTACCCACTGCGCCACTGACGCTTATTTATGAGCCTTCACAAACACGCCTTATATATTTCATATATTCTTCCTTTCACAGATACCTTGCTGGCGTGGGCGGTGTAGCCGTTTTGGAGAGGTGAAGTGAAGTACTGCATCACCATGACACTAACAAGCGCCAAATGAACATATTTCGCAAGACCTAGCGCTAGGGCACCTCCACGCCAGCGTTCCTCCGTTCGACGCTGGCATCGAGACACCCTATTAAGTGCTCCGAAGGCTGGCTCATCGGTTTTCCGTCTATTTGGATATAACACAGTGCGAGGCAGTGCTTTGTTGCAGTGAGACGCGCGAGCCGGAAGCGGGACACCTTCGCGCGCTCACGCCTCAAGCTACAAGCCCTGCCTCTGGCGCTCCTAGTGCATGCAAGAACAGAAATGTAGGTTACCCCATTATTGGATAGCGCGCACTTTTCTGTGTCTCTCCTCAAATGACAACCCTTTCCACGAGCGAGTACCGAGTACTAGTGATTGTGTGCTTGTTCATACCATCTTTGTGCGGGATTCACCGTACGTTGTGTCCGGGTTTATGTTCACTATTTCAGCTATTACAAAAGCTTAATCTTGATCATTGACGTTAGTCGTCGCGATGGAGATGTGCCAATCAGACGTGAATGTAGATGCGTCTTTATCAAATGGTGTTAAGCCACCAAATTAAAGCTGACGTTGTGCAAGCTCTCATTTATGAATGTACAATGAACGTCCACCTACTTTTGAAAAGACGCGTTTTACTTTCGGG
Organism: Rhipicephalus appendiculatus; assembly: GCA_030522465.1. Classification (NCBI taxonomy): domain Eukaryota; kingdom Metazoa; phylum Arthropoda; class Arachnida; order Ixodida; family Ixodidae; genus Rhipicephalus; species Rhipicephalus appendiculatus. The sequence goes on from JALIZH010012242.1 coordinate 125,691, forward strand.
TTATATCGATTTTTATAACACAGGAATCAGCCCTGTTTCTTTTTAGTTTATTATTACCTGAAAAATGGTCATCTTGACAATTTTTTATTCGTATTCTTGCTTTTTACAACAAAACTCCTCTGGTCATGTTTCTCTAGTGAAGTTCCCATCGACTGAACGTTGCGTTCCCTATACTTAACATATGCAGACAACGTGACCTGTATACTTTTCGTCCTGTCGTTGTAATATTTCTAAAAAAGTTTGTACAATCCCTGTTCTTTCTGTTTGTTATTGAGGAATTCTTCACTAGATGTTCGTACCACGGAACTCCTTCTGTAATATTAGAAATACAATAATTGTTGCACATTTTTCGTATTGAACTGTTCCCGAAATACATTCAGAATGATCTCACGGAAATATTTTCTACACCATGTTCTCAGGCTCGCAGGCATTGTATATTTAATGAGGATCCGTATAGGCGAAATACTACTTCACAAGTTGGTTATTTTGATGGTGGTGTTCGAGCTACAAATGTTGCAAAACACTTTGGAAAAGAAAACACGATATATAACTCGCTAATATTAACTGAAGGAACCGATGCATCCATTGTTCTTTTTCTCCAGTCTTATGCATTTCAAGGACTATTTCAGTGTCATTACAGAAGTGAAACACTTCACTATTTTCGTAAATACCTTAAATATATTCTTAATAGCATGTGAATTGCGTGACCAAACCACAAAAGTTCGAAATATTTGAAAGATTTTCTCACAATGTTTCTTTTCACATACGCAATGAGTTCTTTGCAAGCTATCTACGCTAAGCTCTACCTATTGTGATCAGCTAAAAAAAACTTCAAATCGAGGTATCTACCATTCAAAGCGGCCTACTTAGTGAGACTCCATCATGAATGGCTATGGGTCCTTATGAGCGGCTCGTGTTTTTTAGCTAGCACGTTTTAAGCCTGAACCATTATTTATTCCACTCCCATTGCTCGGTGGCAACCGAGTGCAGGGATTGAAAGCGTTATTCTTCTCAGTATCAGACTGCTACAGTGACTAAGACACACAGGTGACCGACTGCCGTTGTAAAGATTGAGGTACACTAATTTTTTGCAGCAGAGAGCAGAGCTTTATAGCTGGAAAGAACATGTAATAACTCCTTAACAAAAGCTAAGCAAGGCTGAATAATGAGGGCTGCTCGTATAGTGAAACAGGCAATATACCACGTACGCTTTTGCTTCTGTAGATCACAAAAGTCTAATGCGTGCTGCTAGCTTTTGTGCAGAAGAACGTTGTCCGTAACCGCTGTCGCGTGCAAATAGACAAAAAATATTCAGGATGAAGCGGGATTTCAACCCAGGCCCTCCGTGTGGCAGCCGGGTATTCTACTAAAGGGCAACGGCAGTGCTTGATACTCCTTCGGAGTTTTTAGGTAAAAAGACCCTAGCAGGCGTCAAGATGGGTAAGGAATCGCTGTCAACAGATGTAACACAGCGTGACAAAGAATAAGATGGACGCCACGTGTCACACAACGAGACGGGATGTTCATGAAACTTTTTCCTGATCTGACCCGCTACGCTGCAGTAATGCCATGGGTTGGGCTGCGGAATATGAACAGTACGCAATACAGGAATGAAATTTATGGTTTAAAAAGCAATGAAGTATTTTTGCAGACGAAGACACAAGAAAAAATTATGCGCGGTACAGTAAGTAAAAGAGCTGTGTTCAGTCTGTGCCACGAGGAACATTTCAGCACAGAGTATTTTGGCACCGTTTGTCGGTTTACAAGGCAGTTTCAAATAATTATCTACTAGCATCGCACCACCTCGGGGCAGGCTCGTGCTGCATATTCTTGATCAATCACTACTGAAAGGCGAGGGTCACAGTCTTGCACCCACAGATCAACGATGAGGTTTTTTTCAAATCAATACCTTTCGTTAATTTATTTATTCTGCTAGCATTTTAGCAGAAACCTATCATATTTTACGCGAGGACCACAAGGAATGATTTATACACGACTAATTTCATTGATATAGTCACTGCAGTATAACACGCGGTGAAAAATACCACGGTTCTATATTTCATTAAAAGATGAAAGGTTATCGTTTAGCAGAAAAAGTACTATTTTATAGGTGGCCGAATCTGTTAGCACATAAAAAAATGACACGGATGAGGAAAGTGACCACAGGGTGATGCACTTACTTGCAACAAAATGTTTATTAAACAGAAGGGGAACACACCTTTGTTCAATGGACATTCAGTTGGCATCGTCCTGTCGTCACTTTCTTCGTCCGCGTCTTTTTTGTGTGTGTGAGCGCCACAAGTTCGCCATGTATCACTACCAACGCGACCAGTTCTTACAACCTTTCAAAAATATTTTCTAGATGTCTCAGTTCTTCGTATTGCTTATCTTATGTAGATGAGACATGAAAATTTGCGATAATAAATTTCATGACAGGGAGCAAAGCAACACTGCATCAGAAGCTAGCGCAAGTTGTCTCCTGCACGTTCGACGCGGTCTTCAAACACTAGACATTATCGCTACGACACTTACCAGCGGCTGTTGGCGTAACACGAACAATAGCACAACTGTTGTAATTATCAGTATATAACAATGTCTCCCTGTAGCTGTATCCTAGAGAGGCAGGAGCATGGAAATTTATTTCATTATAAGCGCGCTAGTTGGCATTCACTTATTTTGAAATATCAAAAATGCTAACGTCTATCAGGCATTAAATTTAGTAAAAAAATCTCCAAGATTGCTGAACTAAAGCTATTTCACTCTGTGGTATTATTCTATCAGTAGGCGACATGCAATGATAGGAGTTGATGATACATTGCTGTCATGTACAAATATAAGATACGCTTAAACAATTCCATATAGAACACTGAAGAGATGAACATATAAAATATAAACATAACAGAACAATAAATGACCACACTTAAAAAGAAACCGATGCAGTACATTCCTGTACACGTCAGTGAAATATATTATGGCTCAATAAAGCAACATGATACGTTTACGTGTTTAACCGATTGGCAGTTTGCAATAAAGACAATACAATGGTTACCATACATATGCGCAATGCAGGCACATCATAAATGCTTTGCCACATCCCTTTGGAAAACTTCTAAACCACGGCATTTGACTATGTTTTGAGGTAAGTTATACTACTAATTAGTACTCCTATAAAGAAACAAATGCTTCAATAGCTATGTTAATACGTGTGGTAGGCTTAGGGTCATGTTATCTGGAGGTGGCAGATCTCTGTAGAGTGACATGTTGCGCTCTGTTCGCTTTATAGTCCCCATTCATTATATGAAAACCTCTTAAGCTGCATTTTTTAGTTCAGCACAATTAGTCTAGCTTTTCCTTTAAGCTCACTGGGTTCTGGGAGACGGGCTTAAAAAACCTTAAGGCTTGGCGCACACTCCTATTTTAATGTTTCCACATTGTAGGGTTTCCACATATGTCTTACACATGTAAGAACAGAAAGAACGGGGATTTTTGGGCCGTCGCGTTTCCTTTTAGGGTGTCGTCATGAAGCTTTCGCCGAAACGGTTAATGTTCACGCATAGCTTTATTCAGAATGATATTAACATCTATAGACCAATTGAAGCTATGTGAAACATGAATTACTTTGCATATGACAATCTAGACCTATGTTGACAATGGGTCATGAATGCTCCACGAAAAAGATAACGGGCCATTTTTGCGTGTCATGCCCACGAAAAAAAGTTTAGTATGCATAAGGTTTCACTTGCCCTCGGTCACACCAGCGTCAATTTTTATACATTATTCTGCACTTTCAGTTGAGGTGTGTGTGTGTTTGTGTGTGTGTGTGTGTGTGTGTGTGTGTGTGTGTGTGTGTGTGTGTGTGTGTGTGTGTGTGTGTGTGTGTGTGTGTGTGTGTGTGTGTGTGTGTGTGTGTGTGTGTGTGTGTGCGTGTGTGCATGTGTGTGCGCGCGCTGGTCGTAGAGTACTTACATACACGGAAAAGGAGGATCTTGCTTATTGCTCTTGTTCTCTGCCCCCTTAATTACGACTATAAATACGCACCGCAGCTGGCGCTGCTGCTGCTGCTTTGTCGAGGTTGATGGGAGCAGCCGACGCGAGCGTATTACGAGAAGTATTATCTCAAAAAGCGATTAGGCGTTGGGAGGATGACGATTGGTGGCCTAGACTGCGCGTGTGTATCTGCCTCTGTACCTGCTTCTCATCTCCCTTAAAAAAGCGCGGAGCAGTGGTCTGGGCAGTCAAACTGTGCTAACGATCTGCCTCAATTCATCCGTTCATTCATTCATTCATTCATTCATTCATTCATTCATTCATTCATTCCATACTGCTGACTGAAAGTCCAAGCAGGGTGGGCAATACATGTGAAAACATAACAGCAAGAGAAGTGTGTGTGTATGTGTGTGTGTGTGTGTGTGTGTGTGTGTGTGTGTGTGTGTGTGTGTGTGTGTGTGTGTGTGTGTGTGTGTGTGTGTGTGTGTGTGTTTGTGTGTGTGTCTGTGAAAAGCTTTTTTTCAAAAAAGTGAGAGTGTGCAGGACAAAAAGGGCAGTTTATATAAGGGTAGTCTCTGTAACCGGACCCTGCTCGAGAAGGCCGCTACTCGCGCCCGTTGGGCAAAACCCTTTGAGATTCCAGTCATGAGCAATTGAGTAGGGCTTCCTCCCATGCTTCAATAGTTAAGGAAGGGTTAAGGTTACGGGAAGGATTGTCGGTCAGCAGGCTCCTTAAGGTTCGTTCATCAGCCTTACTCAGACCCTTAGCAGGGACGGAGAAAAGCCGATGGCATTCGCAATAGTGCACCAAAATTTCTTTAAATCGAATAAATGGTTGCCTATTATCTGAGCCGGGAACGCATGAGTGAGATGAGTGGTGGTTAAGAGAACGGGTGGCGATGGAGTATATTTGCGCACACACAATAGCGTCATCCACATAATGTTTGGTTGCTACTTCCTTAAAAATACCGGCACCCAAACCGTGATGTAACTAAAAAGAAATTTTTGGGTTATAATACACATGAAAATATGTACGAAGTTTCCATGAATCGGTGTTTTAATATGTGCCCAAGATAATTTACGAACCTGAACACATTCACAGGGGCCAGAAACGGCTATTCACTGTCCTTGGGCGTCACCCCTAGTTATTGTTAAGAAAAAGGATGGCTTCATTCGCTCCTGTGTCGACTATCGTCGTTTGAACGGGAGAACTCGGAAGAGCATTTATCCCGTTTCTGCGTGTTGACAAAATCCTGCATTGTTGACATGGAGTAAAAAATAGATTCTTGGCTGAATCGCCACTATCCAAAAGGATACTGACGAATCCATTTAGGAGCACTTGATCGACTTAGACAGGTATTCCAACACCTTACGGATTTTACCTATTCACTCTCATGCCTTTCAGGCAGTGTATTGCTCGAACGAGCTTTGAGGGAACGAAGCATCGTACTTTATGAGGCTTCAAATGGAGCACTTGTCTATGCTGCCTGGATGACTGTGATAATATGTCGTGCGGGGACACGAAACCGGAACTTCAAGAACGAAAAATGGTGTGCCGTGCGGTGGCAAAGTGTGATTGTGCGCGTATGTGCCGTGCGGGAGCGAGGAAGACGACGTCGGCAGCGCGTGAACCACAGCCTCGAGGGTGCGAGACCCGTGCCTTCGGCAGTGCGCGACGGCGGTGTTCGAGGCGGAGCAGCGTTGGTGGCCGAGCAGGACTCCGGCTAGGCGACTGGCCCAGGGACCAGGCGGTGCGCGTTCCCGTTCCTGAGACCGACGACCGAGCAACGAGGCCTGCATTCCAGCTGGGCGACTGGCCCAGGGAGCAGGCGAGGTGCCGCTGACCGCGCTGCCGTCCACAGCGGTTGCTCGTGTCCCCGCTGTGGGCCACCGTTCCTGCTGCCGTCACACGGGCTGGCGCGACCTCGGTGTGCTGCCGGGACGAGACGCGGTGGCCGTGTGCTGCTGCTGAGCGACCAGCCCCAAGCACTTCTACTGCTGCTGTTGCGGCAGAGGGCCGGAGCATAGCGAGGGCCGACCCACGTTGAGGGCCTCCAACGAGCCAGGCGGCGCACCGTCCCAAACGAGCCAGGCGGCGCACCGTCCCCAAGCGACCGGCGTCGGTGTCACGGCAACGATACGGCGAGAGACGTTTATTACTCAGACACTATTAGTGCAGACCGATATATGTTGTTTAGCTCGCGTGCCCATTAAGTTTTAGTGCCTGTCTGTCCATGTGTGAAGTTGTAATATAAGTGTGAACGTGTTTTGCGCACTGGCGTACTGTATGGATCTTTCTGGAGCGGTCCTGCCCCAATAACATCACAATGACATGTCTATGCTGCTAGCACATGTCTATCCTGCCTGGTTTCCGCCCACATCTCAGCTGTCTCCATGGAATTGTGAAATGTTTCACCAACACCACACTTCAACTCAAACTAAAATTGTCATTTAGGCGCTTGACAGCTCACCATTATTGCTGACCATGTATCACAGGACGCCATACTAACAGATTCAATCAAGCTTCGCGCAGCCGCGGACATTGAGAAACCAAAAACCGTCGCAGAACTTCAACGTTCTGTTGAATTATATTCTTACTTCACACGCTTTATTCGAAATTTTACCTTCACAAGTGCCTCCCGGACAGACATTGCGGTGACAAATAGCGTCTAGCTTCATCCCCAGTCTGTGACGATACTTTCACAAGGTTAGGTCGCCTACCTGACTCGCTGCCACTCCTCTACCACATGGATCCTAGAGATGCGACGGAAGTTGTAGTCTGTGCGATGCTTGTACAGTGCAAAGCGAGGTTCGATGAATATACCGTCGCCTTCGCAAGCCTTACTCTGACAAAACTAGAGGCTGATAAATCGGTCACGGAGAAAGAGCGTTTAGCCGTTATTTGGGCGATTGCAACATATCGCACTTATTGGTATGTTCACCAATTTGAAGTTTCCACTGACAACCAGGCCCTTTTTTGGTAATCGCACCTAAACTCTTGCGATGTGGCGTCGTCATCTGGACAAGCGGCTTACTTTTTCTACTTCTGTTCTCTGTCGGGAACGAAGAGACCACCAACACTGATGTTACGGTAAATTAAGCAATGTTGTTGCCTTAAGTATCTTTATAACATGTCCCGTTGAGCTGCTATGCTACACGCGCTATATATGTGTGTGTGTGTGTGTGTGTGCGTGTGTGTGTGTGTGTGTGTGTGTGTGTGTGTGTGTGTGTGTGTGTGTGTGTGTGCGTGCGTGCGTGCGTGTGTGTGTGTGTGCGTGCGTGCGTGCGTGCGTGCGTGCGTGCGTGCGTGTGTGTGTGTGTGTGTGTGTGTGTGACGGCAAGAAGTCTAAGTTTAAGGGCTCGCTTGCTTTGTTAAACACAACATTAATGAGAACTAACAATGATGCCAAGGCAAGCATAGGGGATGTTATTCCATCCGGTTCCTGCCGGTGGCAAGTCGTCTATTCGTTCACTTTTCCTTCTTCACATTTACATTACAATTACTTATAATAACATCTCCTGTACTTTCTTTGGCATCATTGTATGTTAGTTCTCAATTATATTGTGTTTAACAAAGCAAACGAGCCCTAAAATTTACACTTCTTTGCTTCATTCATAGCGAGGGTCTCGTCCTGGCAGGCTTAGTGCCTTCATTTAGCATGCGAGGGATTATTATTCAGCTGCCAGCTCGTAATGAGATCACGGCTACGTGACGCCAACAGGCAAAAAGAGTGTTCCGCACTCGCCGTAATGGCAACAGGCGGCGCTGAATGACGTTCCCACGTGTAAATGCACACACACACACAAACACACACACACATGTATACATACATATATATATATATATATATATATATATATATATATATATATATATATATATATATATATATATATATATATATATATATATATATATATATATATACACACACTGCGGGTGTGTGAGTGTGTGCGTGCGCGCGCCATTTATGCATTTCGACCGTAGCAGCCATGCTACGCTGACTAAGGCTTTTTCAATGCAAAAAAAATATTGAGTAGCCTAGACTCTCGTCATATGTTCTACTACAAGTAAAGCGGATTCATCCATAATTGATTGTACGTGATATGTGAAATATATCACACTGGCACGGTACACACGAGGAGAGCGTATGCTTTCTTAAGTTTTCCCCATAAGTTATTAAAAAATATGGCTCATTGTTCAAGTGTACATGATTCTGCTCACCTTGAAGATTAACATTCAATTCCGCATGTTTTTCTGCATCGAACGTCCCTTCACCATTTAATGTTGTCCAACTGCAAAAGAGTAGAATACTTTGTCAGTTTAAATGTTAAACGAACTTCATTTAGTCATTCCTTCCTCGAAGACTGATGTAGCGGCAGCTAGAGGCAGCAGCATCGTCGCTCGTCACCTTCCCGTTCACATCACCGAAGTTCCAGCAAGCCAACACGCACACCTATCAGCAGGGTTGCCATTGGTGGCTAGTTTGCGCCAAATTGGCTACTTTTGGACCCCGTTGGCGATAAAAATTTCAAGTTGGCGCCATGGCTCTTTTTTAAACTTGTGGTTGAAAATGGTTTCTTTCAAAATGGTTTTATTTATTCATCAACAGTAAATAATATGTTGATAATACCGCTTCTGTTCTATTTGGCTAGAAATTTGGCGATAATATCAAATGACATGGCTACTTTGGTTACTGTTAGAATGAGTTCTGGCGCCTTTTGATGTCCACTCAACGGCAACCCTGCCCACGAGCCATGATGTGTCGCCAATGCCTGGCGTCTCCTACTACTATTGCCACAGTGTGGTGACCTCGACGTGATTGTGGCCATCCGTTTCCGTGGCAAAAGTGACCATGGAACAGACCGACAGTGCGAGTTCTCAAAACCAGAACCTTCTCGAGGGACGCGGTGAGCCCTCTCGCTCAGTCATTGCTGTCCGCCTTCCTCAGTGCTGGGGCCATCCATCGGCGTTGTTTCTTTTGGCGGAATCACAATATCAAGTTGCTGGTATCCGCTCCCAAGTTACGCAGTTCCACTGCGCTGTCGCAGCACTCTCGCCCACCCCCCATTGACAAAGTAGTGAATCAGCTGAGCACACCGCTGTCTGCAAACGCCTACGACGATCTCAAGACGACCTGGCTACAGCGCATGTCAATTTCACAGAGTTCTCGCATTCAGCAGCTTCTGTCCGCTGAAGAACTCGGTGACCGACGCCTCAGTCAACTTCTTCGCCAAATGAATCAGCTGCTTGGAGACAACGCGAGATCAATCGACGACGCGCTTTTACGCGAGTTGTTTTTACAGTGACTGCCGGCTAACGTGCAGATGGTTCCGGTGACAGCTTCTACGATAGCCCTCAATGGACTTGCTACGTTGGACGACCAGGTGATGGAAGTAGCCACGCCAACCATCGCAGCCACAACAGCGTCTGCTGGTGAGAGTACAACCATGCTGTCAACTCCCCCTTCTTCGACAGCATGATGGCCGCTGGACAGCCCACGTGAGCGTCACGAACGCAACGTCTCTGCAGCAGGACATCGCCGCCTGTCACCTTGCCGTTCACGCCACCGAAGTTCCAGCAAGCCGAGGCGCACACCCACCAGCCGTGACGCGTCGCCAACGCCTGGCGTCTGTTACTACCATCGCCACACTGTCATGAAAAAGAAAAGATAATTCCACGCAGTTGTGCTCCTTACATGCTTGTTTTATGACTGCGGCATTCATAATGGTTGCGGCTGAGTGTCGTTTTTGGAGTGACAACCGTTATGCGGTTGCTGCTTATGACACTCCACTATATTTCAGGTCAAGGACGCTAATAACAGGTCACAAGTATTACGGCGGGCCGGAAGAACAGGTGCCGTTACAAGCGTTGCAACAAGCGACAGGTGTTGTCCGTTAGTAGTTGCGCAACACTGCGAAAAAGTTGGCGAAAAATTTGGACCACTGTTTCCTTGTGAGTATGTACGAAATAACTCACCCCATTATAAGCTGTTAATGCACTAAGCACATATATGTACAGGGCTGGTGAAAAGTTTCCAGGCCACTATCCCATGTATTCCTATGGCAGCGTGGTTTGGGATCTTTTGACCCCCCCCCCCCCCCCCCCCGTACATGTTTGAAACCTTTGGTTGAAGCGCACTAAAAAAACAGACTGGAAGAAGCAGGCATGACAGCACTTACACTCACAACTGAAGTTCTATTAATCAGAAAAAGTATATAAAGAGGATACATGGTTCTTCGCGTATGTGTAACAAAGCAGGGCACAACAAAAGTGCACTCGTATCGGGATTACGAGAATTTTCTGCGTGACATGTCATTTATTTGATATTGCAAGTACTACGTGTCTAGATACGTGTATTTCTCATCGTGCAGCACAATTGTGGCTTGACTTATACAGTCATGTCCCCTCTTCCGGATGTGGTATGATGCTACTATGTCGAGAGTCAGCTTATTCTTATGCCGAAAAATGATTTCGGTTCCTTTAATAGATGCGTTGTGTTCTCTAAGCCGATCATTCACGCATCTTCCAGACTGTCCGATGGAGACTTTACCACAAGAAAAATGAATCATAAAAACAACCCGTTTTACGCTTTTCACAAACATGTTTCGGTGTTTCACGGAGGAAGCTTTTGAAACTATGTGCTTATAAACTATGTTTAAAGAAACCCAAATCATTTTTCGACATAAGAATGAGCTCACTCGCTAGATAGTAGAATCATACCACATCCAGACGAGGGGACATGACTGTATGAGTCAAGCCACAATTGTGCTGCACGATAACGAATACACGTATCCAGACACGTAGTGCTTGCAATATCTAATAAATGACATGTAACGCAGAAAATTCTCGTAATCCCAATAAGAGCTCCGATGATTCCGTCAAGCTCCGATGATTCCATCTGAACCGGGGTCAATGTCTGTGATTCGACCTGAGGGCCAAACACTTCTACAAATGCCAGACTCCTCGATGATCGCCACATCATACACTTGGAGACTGCTGCTAGGATGTGCTAAGCAAAGATGAAGCGCTTCCCCTTCCAGTAGTTATTTTTTCTTCCATGATATCTTAAGCTTTTGCTTCGATCACGGCAGTCCGACTTCCATGAGTTTTGCAGTCCTCGTTGGTTCTCTCCAGAGAAACCGGCAATGAAGGTCCAACCAGAACATGCGCTGCACATACACCCCCCCAGCGTCTTACACCCCCCCTGCGCATGAGCGTCCCCTCCCACCCTCTCTCTCCTCTCTTACGGTCGCCCCCCGTTCTCTCCTCTAGGAATCATCTACTCTATCGAGTGGCGCGCACGACAGGTGCTCTCTCCTCTCCTATGCTCTCCCCCCCTTTCTCTCCTCTAAAAATCCTCTTCTCTACGAAGCGGCGCCCCCGTCACGCGTTTCACACACCCACAGCGCATGCGCGTCCCCTCTGTCTACTCTCCTATTGTCCCCCCGTTCTCTCCTCTAGGAATCCTCTACTCTACGGAGCGGCGCGCACGACAAGTGGTGCGACAGCTGCATACTCCGCTAGGGGCGCCACGGTTGTTCCGCGGTATGAAAATGACGGAGCGCGCGCGCCTCATTCTCTCTCCTGTGCATCGCCGTGATGAGCGCCCGGGCCGCTGCCGCGAACGTTTCTCCCGCTCAAGCCAGCCATCTCCCCGCTGCTTCGCATCCACACATGGTTCCCTTTAGCGGCAGCTGGGGAAATTTTTTTTCTTTTCGTACAACTTCTAGATGGTGCGCATAATCGATTGTCCGATGAACAGTAGCATTCTCAGATAACAATTCAGCTTGACCTCACTTCCAAAACCCTTCTTTTATCGATTGACTCTGCCAGTTTTTGTGGACGTGTCAGCGCGGCATTATGGTTGCTTCCATATAGATAGTTCTGATCTCCCTTCCAAGTGATTATGTGTCACCTATTTTTCTTGTTTAAATGCCCTCTAAATGTTGGCATCCTAAGGTTCGGCAGTCTTGGGCCAATTTCAGGACGGAGCATGAGGAGCTGTTACAGTTGCGTTCTGAGTATCAGTCGCTGCTGTAGTGTCCCCGCGTCCCAAAACGCAAAGTATTTTGCTGCGAATCTCGGCGAACATGCTGATGGCTTGGTCACGATACTTCGCCGCCGCTACGTACTCCGATTCGAGCTCCTTGTCAGCTAGGTGCTCTTAAAGCGCATCGTTAATCTTCGAGAGATCGTTGTTGCTAGCCGAAAAATGGTCATAAATATCCGTGAGCTTGGGCTGGTTCGCGGTAGGATCTGTCAGTAGTGAGCGTGCTTGCTGTAGAAGCTTCGTACTCTGGGCTCGTCGAGCTGACTGCTTGATCTTGAGGAGATCCATTCGATCAGATGTGGAGGTTCTAGGGTGCACGCCGATCAGGAACGATCCGTTGTCGGTCCTCGTCTCCTGCAGCGCGACAAGGTCTAGTAGAAGGTCCCCTTGTGTCGTGCGATGAGAGAGACGTGTGCGCCCGAGGGTTTCCGACACCAAAATGTTAAGAAAACTAGTGACCCACGAAGGAACCAGACCGACCGCCGTTCATCGCGTTCCAACCTCTTTTGCAGTGCTCTCCTGCTTGCGTTCATTACTTCACCTTTTTCTACAAGCCGTATTTTCTCGGTCCAAAAGCTCCGCCAACGACAGCGGCTCAGCCTGTTCGTGCTCTCTATGCCCTCTCCTTATGGTAACCAACAAAAATGGCGGACGCACCCAGTGTTGCCAGAGCACCAACCAATATGAACATCTCCTATTGGGCCACCTTTCGAGATGAGTACTTCTGCGCATCCGAGCGCCAGGTCTGTGTACTTCTCGGCCCCTTAAGAAAAAACCGATGGCTGTCCGGATGGCTCAGGGAATCGAACCTGGTACTTTTCACATTGGAAGCGGGAACTGAAGAATATGTCTACCGTTACGAGTTCCGCTGAAGCATGATATATATATATATATATATATATATAAATAAATATATATATATATATATTTTTTTTTTCTGGAAATAAAAGTTACGGCCAATGTAGGAAGTATCGCGTCTTGCTTGTACGCATTTGTGTTCGTGGAAAGTGCGCTACATACCCCATAATGTATGTTGGTCAAGAACAAACTAGGGAATCTTTCATTCCTATTCAATGTTAAGTTATCAGGTCAATGCAACAGCGGAATTCGCTGGCGATCTTGTCTGCTGCCACTGCTAGTGTCCGTCTCAGCTGTCGAGCACAACCAGAAAAAAATAAGCCGCTAAAGAAAACACGAACTCGTCATGTCGGGCCCGGACTAGCAATAACCGCTTAAAAGTGCGTTTCGGAAATCAAAGTCGCATCAGGCGTGACACTACGAGAATTACGTAGCACCACGTTATAAAGAGCTAAGCCATAATTCATAATCGTCCTCACCCACACACCAAAACAGCTAACTGCTACGTAGGAGCGCGACTTGCCTTACAGGCACCTTGCTCTCTACTTCGTAAAACGATGATGATTTATGACATAGCGCATATATGGCAATTGAACCTGCAGTAGGGTCCTAAGAGAGTTTGCAACGGTTTCTGTGAACGCCCCTCCACATGCTTACGCTGTAATTGTTATCAGTCTTCCGCGAAGGCCTGGTGTGTTTACCAACTGTGTCGACACCCGGCAGTTTGAATTATTAGAGAAAATAATAATTATCAGTGGCTGGTCGATCAAGTTCTACTATCTACCTTTTTAATAATGGACTGTATTTAGGTAATGGCTGTATGATCTGTGAAGAGAGATCGCCCATTGCCATCTTTTAAATAGAATCATTTCTTAGCGAAGCCAAGGCACTTTAAGCGCTTCTATCTATCTATCTATCTATCTATCTATCTATCTATCTATCTATCTATCTATCTATCTATCTATCTATCTATCTATCTATCTATCTATCTATCTATCTATCTATCTATCTATCTATCTATCTATCTATCTATCTATCTATCTATCTATCTATCTATCCGCCTACATCTGGGTGATCTCGTGATCGCCTGCTTAACACGGTGCAGACCAAAACTGGCGTGGCGGGATAAGAGGGTATGACGAATCTGACTGGTCACAACATGAGTAACATGAACAACATGGTTGCGTACGTCGTCAAAGCCTTTCTCCAAGACACGTGTGGCAGGTACCCGTATAACACGGGCCGTGGTATACGGGTATATGCCATGGGTTATTGACAGTTTTTAAATGCGAAGCATTTCTTAGCGAACTTCGGCGACTTTGAGCGTATCTATCTATCTATCTATCTATCTATCTATCTATCTATCTATCTATCTATCTATCTATCTATCTATCTATCTATCTATCTATCTATCTATCTATCTATCTATCTATCTATCTATCTATCTATCTATCTATCTATCTATCTATCTATCTAGCCGCCTACGACTTTGTGCTCTCCTGGCCGTATCGTTAATGGGATTTATACCAAATTTGGTATGGCATAACATGACTGTATGACGAACATAAATAGCTGGTCATATCATGAAAATCATGAATAACTTGTCATGAAAAGTATGATTACATGCCACGTTCATGGCTCGCTCGCGGCCGTTTCGTTAGCTTGACATACACCATATTTGGTATTGAGTGGCATGACTGTATGATGAACATAAATGACAAGTGGTAATATGGAAATCATGACATGTCATGGGCGACATGACTTGCATGCCACGCTCGTGGCGCGCTCGCGGCCGTTTCGTTAGCTTGATATACACCAAATTTGGTATTGAGTGACATGACTGTATGACGAACATAAATGACAAGTGGTAATATGGAAATCATGACATGTCATGGGCGACATGACTTGCATGCCACGCTCATGGCGCGCTCGCGGCCGTTTCGTTAGCTTGATATACACCAAATTTGGTATTGAATGATATGACTCTATGACGAACATAAATGACAAGTCGTAATATGGAAATCATGACTTGTCATGTGCGACATGACTTGCATTCCACGCTCATGGCGCGCTCGCAGCCGTTTTGTTAGCTTGAGATACACCAGTTTGGTATTGAGTGACATGACTGTATAACGAACATAAGTGGCAGGTGGTAACATGAAAATCTTGGCATGCATGTCATCTACAATGCCATTTACATGCCACGCTCATGGCGCGCTTGCGTCCAGTTCGCTAGCTTGACATACACCAAAATTGGTATATCGCGACGTGAATGTATCATCACGTCGCGATATACTCATGGAACAAATCATGGAACACAAGTTACAGGTCGTAATATGTAAAACATGACATACAAATTATGTAAAGCATGATTTGCTTCTTCTTGGCTGCTTCGCATTACATCGATTCCCACAGTGCGTGGGATCTGCCGATTTGTTTTCTCCAGTGGCATGGCGAGAACAGTGGCTTGTATTTTAATATGAGAGCGTTAAGAAAAACCTATAAGAGCAGCGTGGACCCGACGAAGGCAAATAATAAAAATTGGGAACCCAGCAGGAATTGAACCCAAGCATTCTGCGTGGCAGATATGTATTCGACTCCACATCGACGCGAGGTCTAGAAACTGCTTTGGAAAAAGCCTTATGCAGGAGTAATGTCGGTGCAGCATAAATTGTGTTTGTAGTACTAGCTCTCTAATTTTATAACAAAGCAGCGAACACTACATATGTACTCCTATAAGAACGGCGTGTCAGGTTAACTTTAACTGTGATTCCAGTGTTGGATCCGCTTTCATAGCAGTATAATAAACATTACATTCGTATTCGTATGATTCATCAAGTTGTCTTGAAGCCTTGCTCGACCCCCGAGAAATACGCACACGAAAGTTACGCATGATGTTCACATCATCGCACCACAGTGTACGCTTTGTTTCGACAGCACAGATGTCTGCGCACTAACGTGAATGGTGATAGTACGTCAGGCCATCAGTTATCATTCGTGCGTCGTTTTATCTGGCGTGCCAGGTGGGCCCGATACGTGCACACAGCTGTTTCATTTACAAAAGCGCGTCGATCCAGCTGGCGGCTCAAGGGCAGGAAATAGAGCATAGTACTGACATCTTAGTGCTGAAAGCTTTGCATGGAACCGATTCCCACAAATTGTGGGATCCATCGAATTTTTGATTGCCTAAATTGTTTATGAAGCCGAATAGAATACGTGTTGATTGTGGTGTACTTCGCAGCGGCACACAGGCGTATTTAGCATAAGTGAGGCGAGTTGCATATTGAATCAAGTATGAGAAAAACGTTCATCCTGCATGTGACTACGGAACACTCATGGAAAACAAAAAATTGGGGATGAGCCACGTGTAATTTTAGCACGGTAGGGAAAAGAGCCCGTTTAGAGTCCCTGGTTGTGCGCGAAAAATCAGCTTTGTCCGTGAGCGAAAATTCGACGTAGATGCAAACGACGAAATAATACAAATCTTCGCTTCTAGGGGGATCGGCCATATAAACCTGCGACCCCTTGTTCCATGTCGCACTGCGCTTAGCCGGTCGGCCAACCCGCATACATTCTGTGCAGCGTACTAACGGTGAGCTATTTATATACACCATATAGCATTGATGTACGCACATCTCGGAGTTTCTTCAGCGGTTTTACAGAGGACCCGCGAGATGGCACAACTGGCTCACGGTCGCGCAATTACACAGCATCGCCCCGGCATGTAGCCTTGTTGCTAATTTCCTCGTGCCGCATGAATGGATATTGGACCTGTGGGGCATCTGCACTTCCTTGCGACACATATTAGGTCTCCACTCAGAAGCGAAGCCAGGCTATAGATGGAGAAGGCTATACGAACAGGGTCCGTTTACGCTATCACGTTCTGCTCTTGAAAGCCAAGATCAAGTGTCCTCGAAGTTTTTCTCTATGTGATCGAAGTCGCCATCTTTTCCTGAGCTCAGCTAATTCATGTCAAGGTAAGCATTCAGTCTGACGTGTTCGGACAGCCTTATTTTTATTACTAATATTTCGATGTTGATTTTTACCTTAATCGATTGCAAATATTTCTATATTTATTACAATTATTAAATACCATTTATTCGTTTGTGTTTTCGTACGTTATCATCTTCTATATAAACATGGTTGGCTGCTGAAAATGACTCCGGTGCTTCTCAGTGTGTTAAAAAGGAAAATACTTACTTGTGATAACCCAGGTAGAATGACCGATTGAATGAATATCTCTGTTCCTTTATTTCTCGCATCTGGTCTACCTTACATAGAATAGTTGTATTCTCGGTGGAATTGTATGTCCATATTGGATCTGCTGTGCTTACAAACTGGAAACAATTGCAAACAGAGAAAGTTATATTAAATTTCATGATCACATCCTGTCGTATTATTTCCAGTCCGGCCATTACGATTTGTGGGAGTCGATTTATTGCGAAGCGGTCATCCGGTAACCTAGAGCGCATTTTTTTTTTACTTTGAGCCATGCCTTACGACGTGGGCTGAGGTATATGTGTATTTTGAGTAGTTGTGCGTGCTTACCTTGCACGCCGACAAAACTGGCGCTGAAGGGACAGCTTATGGTGCCATGTAACGTCACCACTCATGTTAGACCACAGGAGTCAGTTTTATCGAAATGAAATTCGCACCTTCAGTAGCAGTCGTCGGCGTATTCTTGCTGGGTCGTGCCACCCATCATTATAGATTGCCGAGTCACTAGATGACATAAGTAATACATTGTTAGGAAAGCCGATTATTCGTTGCATCTACCAGCATTTTTTGCTCACCGACAGCGCGCATGTCGTCGGCACTGGTTTTTTAAATGCGAAGCATTTCTTTGCGTACTGCAAGCACTTTTAGCGTGTCTATCCACGTATCTATCTATCTGTCTATCTATCTATCTAGCCACCTTCGTCGCCAACCCTTTCCGCGAGACAGCTGTCGCACATAACCTTATACCACGGGCGGCTATTTGCCACAGGTGACTGACAGTTTATATTTACCCAAGAACGCGAAAACAGAAATTGGTAATGTTAACTTAAGGACGTTAAGAAAAAGTTGACATCGGCAGCGTTGACCCGACGAATGCAAAGAATAAGTGTCAGGATCCCAGCAGGAATCGAACCCCAGCATTCTGCGTGGCGATCAAGTATTCTAGCACAGAGTCACGCCAGGTCTCCGAACTGCTTTTTAAATAGACCCAAATGCTCGTGAAACGTCAATTGTGGTTGCAGTCCTGGCCATCCAGTTTTAAAAACATTAGATATGAGCTCCTACGATACAGCCGTCAAGTCGAGTTAACGTCAATTGTAGGTAAGCGCCATCCACTGTAGTTGGTCTACGTAGCACTATACCCAGTTACCACCCTCGCAAGCACAAGCGCTACATATCAGCTTACCGCTTATGGTGTTGCTAATACTCATGTTGCTGTTGGCATCATTACGCAACTATAAACAAATCGTTATATAAAACAGATTTGACCGTTCAACATATGTCTGCGTGTATAACATTTGTACATTACTTTAACGTCATTTCGTAACGTTTCGCTCAACAAAAAAAATTACGACACAGTCACCTTCCCTCCGCATGCTTCGCGTAACATCGATTCCCAGGGTACCTGGGATCTGCCGATTTTTTATTTGGTTTACTTTTTGCGACGCGCGCTCGTTAATGTCATCGTTTGAACATTTTGAAACTTTATGCTTAAAGTTCCTGGATTGCTATAGAGGGTGCTCCAGCTATCTTTAACCAGGTTGAAAATATATGCCGACGTGGTCTTGACGATGCGACCAAATGCATGTTGCTTAGTATGATATGAAGGAAGTCACACTATCTTTAGTATTCCGCTTGCGAACTAGGCATGAATAATTAACTAAACTTTGAAGCAATGAAGCTAGCCAAAAATTCTACAGAGAAAAGTCGTTGATCGGTTTTGAAAACATCCGAATAGACAATTTCTAACTTTATATATTTTAATTATCAGTGTTTTCCTGCTTACTGCAGATGCCCGCGAAGAGCAAAAAAAAGAAAAAAAAAGAAACCTGTGGCATGGCCGCCAGCTGGGCTATGCTTGTCATGATTACAATGCTCCCTAAGTTCCGCGTGCAAAAGATATGCTTCCCTCGCGACGGTTCATGACAGTGATAAGCAGACGCAGCATATATCGCTTGTGTTGCCGCTAGCAAAACCTGCGTCACCGCACAGCCACCACCATTGTCGCCGCTTTGCTGACGCAGCAAACCCGGCCAAATAGTGGGGTATTTTTTCGCACGAAACGTTTGGGAGCGTTGCAATACGGTGCGAAAGCGGGCTTGTCAAAAAAAAAAAATACTAACACTTAATTGATACAAAGTTGGAAAATGTCTAACAGGACGTTTTTTCAAACTGATGTACAACTTTCTCATGGTAATTTTTTGCTCAGGTTCATTCCTGTAGAAGTTAGGTAATTAAATATGCCTAATTAGGCAATTAGGAAGAACACAAAAATAATGTGATGCACTCGAGACGAGTGTAAGCAACATGCATTTGCTCGCGTCGTCAGAGTGTGGCGGCATATTTTTCTACCGTTGCTAAAGATAGCTGGGGCACCCTGTATACTTCGAATTACATGTAGCAGCGCCATACCCGCATTCCATGAACAATGACTGATTATAACCCATATGATTATGATGACGGATAGATATAGATAGATAGATAGATAGATAGATCAGGGCAAAGTGCCTCTCTTTGGTTCGCTAAAAAATGTTTCCAATTTAAAAGAAACTGAACGATGGGTGCATTTGGAGCAGTCTGTGAGGTATATGATATGAATGAAAACACCATGTACAGACCGGCCTGTGTTAATTATAAATGTACTTCGGAAACAAAATGAAATGAAGGTTTCTTTCGTCGGGTCATTTAGGGTGCTCAATATAGCACCAGGAAACGACAACAAATATGTTTACCAAAGCACACCTGCTCCCAAAAGCAAGTGTCCCCTAACCGCGAACGAAGACGTAGCATCAATGAAGGCGGCTAGCGCGAGATGGAAAACAACAATTTAGTAAATAGAACCCTCTCCTTTTTGGTGCAAAATAGAAGCTACTCTGAAAACGGGCTTTAATATATAAAAGGATTTTAATGTTCTAAGTTATGAAAAACGGTGGAAACTGTATGATTGAAGCCCCTATTGATGATATGCGGGTTTCAGTGGCGCAAGGGCCATGCTTGGCCAAAGCGCTTCATAAAAAATGATGAAAGAGTGTCAATTATTTATGAATATATTTAAAGGTTGTGACCTATGATAAAGTTACGTGTCTGTATAAGGCCTGAAATTCCGCGCCTAATGCGAGTAATACATAAATTATAAAAATCTGGAGGGTGATGTGAAATTTGTGTAGCTGGAATGAATGGCATTGCTCGTAGTAATGAAACTAGGGTGGATATACATGACATCAGTACGAATGCCTCGTCAACGCCCTTGAGCCCAGGGGCCGCGAAGCAGGTGCTTTCCTTAATGTAGACACCACAGCAACAACCTCTGTTCAGAGGTTGTGCTACGTATCTTCTCGTAATATGGAGTGAAAACTATGCACTTCTTTTAAAAACTGGAAGAATGATTGATGCTTAGAAAGCGCATCCTTACCAATGAAAAGGAAAGAATGCAGTGGTAATTATTGTCGGTTCAGTAATAAAAAGGTATTTTTGCTGATATCGTGTAATTTATTGCACTGGACGATGTTGCGAAGCACGGTAAGTGGTGCTACACATCTCTCAGACATTGGTGGATCCCCACTGGACAAAATGTGTGCATGTGTGCTGTGTCATAGCCTTGTGAGTGTTACTTGCGTGTGGCGTGACCTGAATACGGGTGGCCACTTTACAAGATTTGTCGTGATAACATTTACTTGATTTTATGTTTGACTATCCCATAAGCGCTACAAATACGTCCTGAGCTTTTGTATTAGGAAGTGTTTCAGCTCAAGTTCAGGGACACCTATGTATTTATTGGCGTACAATTGTCGTGGGCGGATGCAGCTAGTTGTTCCGCCAACACGTTTTCGGCGATTTCGCTGTGCCCTGGCACCCAGAACACTGCAAAATGTTGGTTGAGTGTGTAAATTGTTAGTAAAACGAGAAAAAAAACTGGAGTTTTGTGTTTTTTCAGCGTTTTCAAAGCTCTTAGGACACCCAGAGAATCCGTGTATATAACTATATATAACTGCGCCTTGTAGTTTTTATTCCTTATTGTATTTAACGGCCACACACATCGCGTAGGCGTCTGCTATGAATTGGTGCTTGTATTATGGTGCCGAATACCGGGATCCGAAAAGGGGTGGACGAACAGCTGCCTAGGACACACCGATGTGAGACTTTGAGGCATCCTAATGAATTCTGGACATGTGTATTTGTGCTGCAGTTCCAGGAAGCATGTACGTATATGTGCAATAGGCGCTTGTTTCGTTAATTATACGAATGATGGATCGCAGTCTATGAGCTGCCACTACCACTGTGAGATATGTGCAGCGGAAGCCATCAAACAATATTCAGGAAGCGGCACATCCATTTGCTCAACTAGTGGCCTCACGCGAAGTGAGTAGGGCTGTCTCACCGCAGGGCGATTGTTTCAGAGAACACAACTCGACAAATCATTGACAGTAGTGTGTGCGAGGTGTCTGTTTGCATTAACCTTGGGAAAACATTCAAAGGGCATGTAGGATCTCTGCAGGTGGAGCAACCACTCGTTGGATTCAGCCTAAAGGCTTTCTACAGGGCTCGTGCGAAAAGAACCCGTAGGTCAAGCATCTTCAAGGCGCTTCCTGTTGCAGACTGATGAACAACGGCCTCGTTATCTAGTCGCGTGCGAATGAGGCTTTTATAGAAAATCATTAGACAATTCCTGTCACTACCCCTTGCAGTGCGTCACAGCACTTTTATAATGTTAATTGTTTTGATGCACTTGTTTCTTATTGACTTGATGTGCGTTATAAATGTGAGCTTAGAAATTTATTATCCGCCTCTACATGCATCTGCTGACCATACAGCTCAAGTTTTGTATTTGGTTGGTGGCCTGTCTTTCTATAGAAAAGAAAACAGGTGCTTTTTTTTTGTGGATTTAACCTGAACCGTTCTCATCTGCCCATTTTGATACCTTGTTCACGCCGACCTGGACGTGCGACTCACAAATGGCGAGACCGCACGATTTAAACGCTATCTGTCCGTAATCGATATACATCCAATAGGTCATATTTCGTGGTGTGCAAAGATGCATCAAGTTCATCTTCATAATCAAAAGGGTACAGATGAGAACACCACCTTGTGGTACGGCGGTTTCCTGCACGAACGATTCTAAGAGAGCATTTTCAATCCGTACAGGGGGTGTGTCGTTTGCCAGAACACTTTCGACTGTATTTAACCTCCCGCCTCGTATGTCTGAGTGTTAGACGTTTCTTAGTATTCGAAACCACCACGTGGTGCCATAGGCCTTTTCCACATCAATGAATACAGAGAGAAAGAGCTGGTTGTGGACAAGGAAAGGTTTCGTGAATTTATGTCTCAATACCTAAATGATAGTCAGTGGTGGATCGACTCTCTCGAAAGCCGCACTGATATGGATCGAGCAGTTTGTTTGTTTTTAGGAAATGTAGTAAGCGGCAGTTTATCATTTTTATCAAATACCTTGCGTTGGCAACTTGTTAATGTTATAGGCCTGTAAGTGAATTCACTAGATGAATACTTTCCCTGTCTCACAATAGCGATTAAGATGGCCTCTTTCCGGGCTAATGGAATCTCACCGGTAATCTATACGGCGTTGTAGAGGCTCAGGGGGGTTCTCTGTGTTTCGTGGGGTAAGTGCGTCAGCATTTTTTACATTGCACAGTCGGAGCCTGGGACAGATTTATTGCAGCAGTTAAGCGCTGCTTGCAGCTGTACTAAATTGAATGGTTCGTTGAATGCCTCTTTTGTTGCACATTCTTTTTTCTAATTTTTGTCTTTATATAGCTGCTTTGTGTCGTTTGAACGCGTCGGAGTAGTGCGTAGAGCTGGAAACATGTCAAATGTGCGTCCACAAAGATTTCCTGGATTTCCAAGTTGTTGGATTCTGTGTTTACTAAAGGAAGATAACGTTTTATTTTTCGGCCTCTTATCCTATTTACCCTGTTCCAGGCCGTAGCTTCGGCTGTGTACGAAATATTGCCCGACAAAAACTTGGACCACCTGTCCCTTCTTGCCTGTCGGCTTGTTCGCCGGCCTCCGGACTTCATCTGTTAAAAATTAATAAGATTCTCACAAGTGGGGGAGTTGCACAGCAACCGCCACGCTTTGTTTCGCTTTCCGACGATCATTGTTCCACCACAACACACGACGTTTGGAAGCAATACCACTTCATAGAGGAATACATTTCGAGGAGGTGCCAATAACAAAAGAGGTACAAAACTGAACAGCAGCACCAATTTATAAGGACGACAAGCGAGCCCACAAGATAATGGTAAGAGTTCCAAACCTCTCCCAATAAGCTAACTCGGCCTTCCACTTGGGAGCAAGCAGTGGAGATTCGTTTTCTTTTGGTGTGCTTAATAGTATCGGCAAATGGTCATTTCCGCATGGGTTTTAGTAACGTCCATAGGCGTGCGCAGGGTTCCCCTTCAGGGGGGGGCAGGGGGGGGGGTGAAGGTTCATCGCAGCGCCCCCCCCCCTCTTCCTATTAAGTCAGTGTATGGGGCAGACTTTGCGCCCCCCTCCCTTAGGTGACTAGGGGGGCGGCCGCCCCCCTCCGCCCCCCCTCGTGCGCACGCCTATGGTAACGTCCCAGTTAAAATCAAGTAAGGGTGGGTGAAATGATGCTAAGATCTATAGATTAATACCTTTTTTCAGCGAGGCTAATAAATTCCCGACATTCCACATACCATGGGAATCGATGTTGGGCGAAGCATGCGGAGGGAAGGTGACTGGGGTGTAATTTCTTTATTGATCAAAACGATACGAAATGACGCTATAGACACGTACACATTTTGTACGCACAGATATATGCTGAACAGTCGCATATTTTTTATATAACCAGTTGTTTACAGTGGCGTATTGATGCCAACAGCGACAAGGGTATTACCAACACCAGAAGCGGTAAGCTGTTATGTAGCGTTTGTGCTGTTGAGGATGGTTGGGCCTCGCTAGCGCTACGCAGACCAACTTCAGTGGATGGCGCTCAAGTATACAATTGACTATAACCCGACCTCACGTCTGTATCGTAGGAGTAGGTATGTAATGGTTATAAAATTAGATTGCCAGCAGTGCAACCACAGTTGACGTTTCATCAATATTACGCCTGCATAGGGTCTTTTTCCGAAGCAGTTTTGAGACCTGGCGTGGCTCTGTGGTACAATACGTCATTTCCACGCAGAATGCTTGGGTTCGATTCCTGCTGGGACCTTCATATTTCTTATTTGCATTCGATGGGTGAACGTTGCCGATGTCAATTTTTCTGAACGCTTTTTCATGCAAATTACCAATGTCTGTTCACGCCATGCCTGGGCACAAATAAACTGTCAGTCACCTGTGGCGCATACCCGCATACCGCGTCCCGTGGTACACGGGTATGTGCCACACATATCTCGAGAAATTAGTTTGACGACGAAAGCGACGAGATTTATGTGTTATTATTACAATAGCAATTATATCGACACCCTCGGCTGATTTTTGCCGATATATATATATATATATATATATATATATATATATATATATATATATATATATATATATATATATATATATATATATATATATATATATGTTCAATGCACCTGATCGGGGATATGAACCAGGCACCCGTCGCTCCTCAGCCCGCTGCTCTAGCCAACACAGCCATGCGCTATGCTTGTGGCGGCGATATAATGGCGAGGTATTCAGATGCGCCATTTACCGCTCGCGGCAGATCTCAGATGAGCTTGAGCGCATTTTCTATCACAAAACGCTCCTACATTTTCTTACAAAATGAAAACTGCCCTTGAGACGCGCATAAAAGACGCCACCGCGTGGCAGGAGACGCTGAGGGGTCATTCCACGTGCCACAGTTTAATATAAAAAGAAACATCAAACAGTGTCGGCTTTTGTATTGTGGACACTTGCAGTGCGATGGTCAAACACAAAGACGTAACAACTATGACAGTTTCTAGTTCACGCTTGCCCTGTGTATGCCTACGCGTTCTTTTCGAGCGTCCTTCTTTGTGCTGCAGCGGCGCTGCAAGTATGGAGCAGCCTGCCGTTCTTCGTGTGACATTCTAATTTCTTGCTATCGCATTGATTGCTTCGGCCTAGTGGCGAAACTGTGACTTTTTCATGTCATGGCCAGCCGGCCATATCCGTGAAACCCTCTTACCCTCCCATTGGAATTGTGGTCCACCCCAAGTTAAGGAGGCTATCACGAGAGCACCGAGACGTAGGTCGGTAGATAGATAGATAGATAGATAGATAGATAGATAGATAGATAGATAGATAGATAGATAGATAGATAGATAGATAGATAGATAGATAGATAGATAGATAGATAGATAGATAGATAGATAGATAGATAGATAGATAGATAGATAGATAGATAGATAGAAAGAAACGCTTCAAGCGCCTGCAGTTCTCCAACAAATACTTCGCATTTCAAATGTTGGCTTTCTGTTCTTGAGAAGACAGAATGCTTGCCGAATGTGCTCCACCCCATCCTTATTCTTCTAGTTATTTCACTCTCATTATTCGGCTGCGCGGTTACTACGTGTCCTAAGTAGACATATTCCTTTACACTTTCCAGTGTCTCGCCACCTATCGACAAGCGCTGCACTCTGCCGAGACTGTAGCACATTACTTTAGTTTTATTCATATACATTTTCAGACCTACTCTTCTGCTTTCCGTGTCCAGTTCACTACAGCTCATGACAGGGGCGTAACCAGAAATTTTTTTCGGGGGGGGGGGGGGCACCTCTTTGATTTCGGGGTGGGCACCTCCTTGAAATGGTCATTTTTCGCTCGGCATGCCATGGGGAAAAATTTCGGGGGGGGAGGGGGGGGTCACGTGCCTGGTGTGCCACCCCCTGGCTACGCCACTGGCTCGTGATTCGGTATGTACCAACACACCCAAGGAGAACTAATTCGGGAACAAAGGCACGGTAGGAAAGCAACTATACAGAAATAAAACAGATAGAATGCGACCACGCTGGTTTAGATGGTGTTGAGGCGAGCTCGTTGGTACGGATCCATTAGAATACACAGCGCTTAATGACCACAAAACAAATGAGGCAAAAAAAGGAAGTTGGTCGCTTTGGTCACGGTTGCTGGCGCAGGTCTGGTTTAATAGATCTGGCTAAGTTTGACTGAAACATATGCACGACTTGGCTGAATTTTTTTTCTTGGAAACTGCCTTTTTGAGTTCAAGCTACAATGCGGAATTGCCCCATTTTGATAACAATTCTTTTAAAGTGAAAGATACTTGACGAGCTTCACGCTCCCGTCAGATTTAGCCTACCTTCGGTTTTTGAATATCATTCTTTCAGAAAAAGCAAAACACACGACGATTGTCCCTTTTCGCGCACGCTTTGCAGAAGATGGTCTCTCCGCTAATTCTGTAGAGTGGGGAGTCAGGAGTCCACTATCAAATGAACACACATGCGTTTTTGGGGGGCGAAGCTCTTTAAGGGCCAGGCTTGTACATCACTCCCCCGGTGTAGCCACGCTAGTGCGATGACGATGACGCTGCCGTCACGGCACAGCACATCCAAGGTAACCGTTATACGCCATGATGATGGCGATGACGCCGATGACGATGAAGAATAAGCGCGTTCCAGACCACGCATTCTCTTTCTGCCATCACGGCACAGCACATGGAATGTACCCACTATGCGTCATAACGAGGACGATGACGCTGATGACGATGAAGAATTAGCGCGTTCCAGACCACACATTTATTTCTCCCATGGATGAAAACGATCGTGAACGCACTCTCGCCTGCGAAAGGCAATACGGCAACGCCGACAACATGCTGCTACCCGGGAATTGAGCCACAGTATTGCTTGAAACTGCTTCGCAAAAAAAAAAAAGCACTATATGAATGCCATGTAGTGAAACGAGTCTCCTTAACGCATTAAGATTGCGTGGCGGAAGAGCAGAATCACGCGAGGCTTCGAAACAGGGGAATAGCAGTGAGAGGGTGTTTTAAAGTACCACCTATTACAAAGCGCTCAGACATATTTAATCATCATCGCCTGCAAAAGCTTGAACAAAGTGAGCAGCTGCGTAGCTTCGCGTGTTGCCTTACGAACGCATAGTGGGCCATTCGCTGATTCGCAAAATGAATAATTGTGGGGTAGTGGGCACTTAGCTACTGTACTTGCAGCAGCCATTGTAGGATAGCTCCAAACCCCCAATGTTACACGCACAGTCGTTCGTCTCCTAACGCCACGGTTGAGGAATGCACCGAGAACCGAAGCTAGGCTAGCAATTGAGAACGGGGTCCTAGTACGCTATCGCGTTCTGCTCTTGATCGTGAAGCTCAAGTGTCCTCCAGAATTTTTTTTTCGCCAGCAGTTACTTCGGCACAGTATAAACACATATTCCAACTTGAGAACACGACAGCCTATGGATAGCAAGCAACCGGAAATAATCAATACCCCATCAATTTCGTGCACGATGTGACATTGATATTCAGCTTGCAGCCTATAAAGGAAGTATCGAGCAGGAGACCCGCAGACATTTCTCTAGCGGCACGCGCTGCACGTGGCTGTCTTGGTCTCATATATTGTTTTCAATATTTTTTCTTTATAACTATGTTCATGAGCTACACAGACGTGATTGCTCTGAAGCATTTCCTTCCTATATCACCACTGCCGTTACCATGGGTTCAGCTATCCCCGTGGAAAATAAAATATTTTTGAATCGGCTATAATTGAGGTAAGTATAAATGTTTCGCGACACATGACGTCGACTTACCTTCAGAAATGACTCATATATGAGATGCAGGAAAGATCTTCAAATGGGATCGTCTTAGCTGATAGCCTCCCCCACCTCCTCCATTCCAACCTTGCTCATATTCCCGGCACTATCTGGATACTAGATTTCATGATTGCGGGCTGCTAGTAGATGTAATCTTGAGGTCACTCCTATAATTTATAGCGTCGTTTTGCTCTAACGCCACCACGCTTTAACACTCTCAATATTAGTAAGCTCAGATATCAATGCAGAACGCATTTTACAGTATATATCAAACAGTTTCAGATATTAAGTTTGAAAGGTGAAAATTTTGGTATGCTTTTAGCGGTACCTTCACGCGCAACAACACGAGGACACGAAGAAAAATATCAAAGCAGATCATACTTCAAACAACCTAGCAGTTTATGCGACGCAGCCCTCGCTTTCCTTGCCGACCAAAAATTTGTGTTTGTAACCAAAAATGTGCATTTGAAAAAATGTCGCAGTAGCGCTGGAAGAATAAAGCAATGAGCGCGAGGGCAGAAAATTGGAATAGCGCTCGAAGAACGGAAAGCTGCTCGAAATCTGTAGCGCGCTGCTCAAGCACGAATGACGCAGGCACAGAACTCACACAGGACGTGCGCGAACTACCAGCTCTCACAGCTCGTCCACCAGGGTGAAGCTGCGGTTTTGTTGCTCGGCTGCTGACCCGAAGGTCGCGGGTTCGATCCCGGCCGCGGCGGTCGCACTTCGATGGAGGCGAAATGATAGATGCCCATGTAATGTGCGATGTCACTACGCGTTAAAGAACATCAGATGGTCGAATTTCCGGAGCCCTCCACTAACCCGTCTTTCATAATCAACCTTGGTTTCGGGACGTGAAACCCCAGATATTATTATTATTATTATTATTATTATTATTATTATTATTAAGTATCTCACCTCGACACTTAAGGCGCGCTGCTCAAACACAAAGACGCACGCAATGAACCCACAGGTGAGTGCGAACTAAAAACTGCGGCAGCTGGTACTT
The DNA here is from genome assembly GCA_030522465.1 of Rhipicephalus appendiculatus. Taxonomy (NCBI): domain Eukaryota; kingdom Metazoa; phylum Arthropoda; class Arachnida; order Ixodida; family Ixodidae; genus Rhipicephalus; species Rhipicephalus appendiculatus. Next base: position 154,554 of record JALIZH010012242.1, read on the forward strand.
CCTTGTGTTTGAGTAGCGCCCTCCTTTCGCAAACGCAGCCGCTGCAGCGAACGAATTCGTGCGCTGTGTAATTTCATATATATATATATATATATATATGTATATATATATATATATATATATATATATATATATATATATATATATATGTATATATATATATATATATGAAAGTTACAGTGAAAATCATAAAAAACATTTATGGAATAAATGCGATGTTTGTCAATGCGACTTGCATATATCCAAACCAGTTGGCATGGAATATTATACATTCATATATATTGTCGGAAACACGACCATGGCGCAGATGGCACGACACGTACTGCGCACCAGGGATGCGCCTGGCACAGCCATGGGCTTCGAAAGGAGCAGCCAGTGCACCGGCCGGACAGTCAGCGACGGACCGGCTTGCACACGCGCGGTGTGCCCCCCGCCGGGGCGCAGGTTAGTGGGCGGTGTCGTGGCCCATGAGTTCAGGCCTTTTCTTTAATGTTTCTGCTTGAATAAATATTTGAGTTTTTTTGCATGGGCTGCTGCGATTCTCTGGGGCAGACGGCCCGAACCCCTTCATCTGGCGCCCAAAGTGGGACACGTGCTGCGCAGTGGGTGTGCGCGCTGCCCACATGCCGGCTACTAAAGTGGCAGCGGACACGCTGCGCGGGAACTTGGTGGCGGACTGGCAAGGAGCGAACGTGTGTTCGGTGTGTGCCCGATGCGGCATAGGGTGATGGCAGAAGTAGTCGCTGGGAGCCCAGTACTTGTAATCGCGCGCTTAATCTTTTCAGGTGCTTACTACTAATAAATGTTATTTTTCTGAGATCATCATCAGCGGCTGCCTCCCATCTCTGGCCAGACGCCCGCAACCCCACAATATGTATATACATAAATAAATATATATATATATATATATATATATATATATATATATATATATATATGTTGGCGCTGACTGACGCTCCCACGTTTAAGTAAACATATATACCCTATAAAGTGGACGGGGGGATGACCGCCACCGTAGCTCAGTGGTAGAGATCGGACGCGTTATTCGAAGGTCGCAGGTTCGGATCCTGCCGGTGGCAAGTTGTCTTTTCGTCCACTTTCCTTTCTGCACATTTACATTACAATTAATTCTAATAGCTTCCCCTATACTTTCCTTGGCATCCTTGTCTGTTAGTTCTCATTATTACAGTGTTTAACAAAGCAAACGAGCCCTTAAGTTTATAATTCTTTCCTCTCTCTCTCTCTCTCTCTCTCTCTCTCTATATATATATATATATATATATATATATATATATATATATATATATATATATATATATATATATATATATATATATATATATATATCGGTGGTCCTTTTTGCGCTGGGTGTCGGCTTGAACCTTTGCCGATGAAGGCGTGTGCATCAACGTAAGGTCACGTTCCCATGCTGTTCTGCTACGTGGATTCTACTTTTGCTGCGTTGTGACTTTGGGGCTCCTTGGCATTCTTGAAGCAACGCTGCGTGGGAGCTGGGACAGGCTCATCATAAACTGTTCCAGGAGCAGGAAGCTTGTGGTGTGCGGGCAGGTATCCGATGAAAACGACCAGAGACGTGTCACAGACCTTGGTGTCTTCTGGAGAGGCGTCTTTTGGCAACATGGAAGTGATCTCATGCTTGGTCAGTGAATAATTTGAAGCACTCAGAGTCGCTTATGTTTGGTAAGGGAGGAACTTGGTGGAATCCAGACATGCATGATTCATGACGTGGTATAACGACCAGTACGACGCGGGCCCGTATCTCCAAGTGCCCACACGCTGGCGTGCATGGGGGCAGTTTTTCCGATACCTGTGAATGGGAAATGCACTCGGCCATTGGCCGGGATGCTCTCCTGCCGGCTACCGAGGCAAAGTCACAGCATATCTTGAGTCTGGTATTTGTACCAGGACCGGCTGCGCAGTTTGCCGGTGAGCTGCAGTTCGCAGTTGCATCCTTGAGGTCGGGCCCCATCTGAGCTCCGTTCTCGAGGGAGGTCGTATTGGACTCGCTGGAGGCACAGTGAATACAGCCAAATGCGGCAATCAGGCCTGCACTCGACTGCGCCCGATAATGCTGCCTCACATGATCGTGAATGTGAGGCACCATCTCGAAGGTGATCTATGGGCATGGACCATTTCTGCGTTTCCGTCCAGGCCTTGCGAGCTCCTGGAGCATTGACGGTGACCACGCACTTGTCGGCGTTGCTTGGAAAGCAGTGGAACTCCATCATTTCCGACAGAGCAGGTCAGGCGAATATACGTACAGTGCCGACGCCAAGCAGCCCAGTTGGTTTGAAAGCTGCGTGAGGGTATATCGGAACTCCCTGCGGTTCTCGGGTGCGCTGTCCTCAAGGTCTTGTGAGGTGGCTACATGCAACATAGCGTTGGTGGCACTCAAATCAGCCAGGATGACTGCAAACAGCACAGAGCTCGACGCTGCCAACACGTTGACGCGACGCGGAGTCCCACGACGGCACGGGAAAGCTAAGCGGCAATTTCGGGTGATCCGCACGCGCAGCCAGTCGTGACGTCTGAGGGGTAAAACATGATCGGTACACTCATTTAGGCGGTACCCTTGTCCAAGGGAGCTTGGACAGCACCCTTAAGCGGTTCACGGGCCAATAGAGTACTGAGCGAGACGTTCTCGCAACGGAAAGCGTGAGCGGGATTCCCAGGCAACGGTAGGCAGTACGCTGTCTTGGCAGCGATGGGGTAAGCTTGCTCTTGAGCCACTGAGGAGGCCCGGACGCCGTCCTAGAAAGGTGGCATAGGGCCATAGGCATAGGCGTGCGCACGGGAGGGGGAGGCAGGGGAGCGAGAAGGGGGGCGCAAAGCCAGTCCTAAACATTGTAGGGGGGGGCGCGAAGTGAGCCCCATACATTGACATAATAGGGAGGGGGGGGCGCTGCGACGAACCTTCGCCCCCCCCTAAGGGGAACCCTGGGCACACTTATGACCATAGGTGTTCCCGGCAGTAGGAGGGTTGCGGGCTCCATGATCGTGGTACAGCGGACGGTGATCCCTAGAAGAAAAGCCCGCAGCACCCATGACCCGCGGGGCGTGCCAAAGACCCGCGGGGTGTGCCAATTTCAAGACCTAATCTTTGTCCTCAGAAGGAAATTGAACTCTCTGTAGATGGCGTCAATGTACATGCACTTGTCGACACTGGAGCTGCCGTATCTGTCATTAGCGAAAAATTACACCATCTCCCGCTAAAGGGAACCATGTGTAGATGTGAAGCAGCGGGCGCTAACGCTTACACTGGCGGCGGCGTTGACGCTGGCGCTCATCGCAGCGTTGCGCAGGAGAGAAAACTGGGGAGGCGCAAAGCAGGCAGTGATGGAGCAGTTTTTCCTACTAGAACATGCCAATCGCTGCTAATGGGCAATGAGAGACAGAAGACTCCGACTGGACACAGAGACCCGCACTCCGCTTTTAGTTAACGCGCACGCTGCGAATTTTTATTGTTCAACAACGCACAGGAGAAATCTCCCACCGGCACCACCTTGGAGGTCAAGATCCATTGCTATATATACGGGATGGCCAGTGAACGGTTGTGCAGCGCGAGCAGTCGGTTTTTTCAACCAAGAAACTCGCTAGCAGACGCTGCCTGCGTCGGCGTCGCGAGGCGAGAGAGGGAGGAGCGTAGGAGAGGAGAGAGAGGGGGGTGACACGCATGCGCAGTGGGGAGTGTGAACGCCGTGGGCAGGGATGCGTAGAGGAGAGAGGGGGGGAGCGTAGGAGAGGAGAGAGAGGGGGGGACGCGCATGCGCAGGGGGGAGTTAGACGCCGCGGGCAGGGATGGAGAGAGGGGGGGAGTGTAAGAGGGGGAGAGAGGAAGGGAGGCGCATGCGCAGTGTGGGTGTGGTTGCCGCGGGGAGGGATGCCTAGAGGAGAGAGAGCGGGAGAGGAGGTTTTTTATTTTTTTTTAACTGTTTGCGCATGCGCAGTAAGGGTGGGCACGCGGCACACCACCACCACCACCACCACCACCACCGGATTAAGCTTCGCCATAAGATGCTTCACATCTAAAAACTCTACCGCAATTTGAACAAGGTGACCACTCCCCTGACCGATATTTCGTTGCAGACGGCTACGTCACACCACATTCAGCCGTCGGCATTATGCACCGCGCGAGTAGTCATTGAAGGTGTCATGTATGTCGTCGAATTCTTCGTCCTATACCGTTCCTCGCACGACGTTATTCTTGGATGGAATTCTGCTCTAGTGGACTGCGCTCGTTCTGAACTAACATTATCTGTGCCGTGCTTCGACCCCGACGACCACCAATCTAGTAAAGTGTTTGCAGCTTCCGACGTTACCATAGCACCTTTCTCCGCCGCTCTTATTCCGGTGTCCTGTGCCCCTGTTGCGACCGCACCTGTTTTGTTTACGCCATCAGCCAGTTCCGCGCATCGTCGGAACGTCTTGCTTCCATTCGCCGTCGTCACTTTCTGCAACGGTTATTCTGAGATTTACGTGTGTAATCCTTCGGCTAGCGCTTCATCAGTAATCCGAGGGGAATTTCTCGGAGACTACGAAGTTTTCGACTGCGTTCTCCCCGCTGCTATGCCCGACCCTGCGGTGTCAGTCTCGATTTGTGCTGTCACACCACCGACTGTAGCCGATGACCATGTGAACGTTTTCTCCAATGCCATTGATCCTGAGCTCACGCCTAACCAACGCGGAGAGATCATTACCCTCCTACAGCGTTTTCGCGCTTCATTCGATTGCGATCAGCCATCTTTAGGCCGAACATCAACAGTCGTTCACAGTATTGACACCGGCCAGCAAGCCCCACTACGACAGCGTCCATACCGTGTGTCGTCTGCTGAACGCCGTGTCATCAACCAACACGTGGACGACATGATGAAACGTGGCATCATCGAGCCATCCAACAGTCCCTGGGCTTCGCCGGTAGTCCTCGTTAAGAAAAAAGACGGGTCCATCAGGTTCTGTGTCGACTACCGCCGACTCAACAAAATTACGCGTAAAGACGTGTACCCTCTACCCCGTATTGATGATGCGTTGGACTGCCTACAGGGAGCAGAGTTCTTTTCTTCATTGGATTTGCGCTCCGGCTATTGGCAGGTGCCGATGGCGGAGGCCGACCGCCCGAAGACGGCTTTTGTGACTCCTGATGGGCTCTACGAATTCACCGTTATGCCCTTCGGCCTCTGCAACGCGCCAGCCACCTTCGAAAGAATGATGGACGCTACTCTTCGCGGGCTGAAATAGAACACCTGTCTTTGCTACTTGGACGACATTGTGGTATTTTCAACCGACTTCGCGTCCCATCTTACTCGCCTCGAGCAAGTCCTGACGTGTCTGTCCACGGCGGGACTGCAACTCAATTTAAAGAAATGCCACTTCGCTGCTCGCAAGCTTACCATCCTTGGCCATGTAGTTTCAAAAGACGGTATCCTTCCAGACCCTGCGAAACAGTGCCGTTGCCGCGTTCCCGAAACCGACCACCATCAAAGAACTTCGAAGCTTCATCGGTTTATGTTCCTATTTCAGCCGCTTCATCCGTGATTTTGCTTCAATTATGGCCCCCTTGACCAACCTTCTCGCCGGCAGTTCCGATCTATCAGCCTGGTCACAGGCGTGCGATGATGCATTTCAACAACTTCGGCGCCTTCTCACTGCCCCGCCAATACTGCGACATTTCGATCCGTCAGCACCAACAGAGCTTCATACTGACGCTAGTGGCGTAGGACTCGGTGCTATACTTGCCCAACGCAAAGGTGGCTTTGAAGAGTACGTCGTCGCTTACGCCAGCCGCACGCTCACGAAAGCTGAGAAAAACTACTCAGTCACAGAAAAAGAGTGTCTCGCCATTATATGGGCGATTGGAAAATTTCGCCCGTACCTGTACGGACGTCCATTTGATATTGCGACCGATCATCATGCGCTATGCTGGCTATCTTCACTGAAAGATCCGAACGGCCGGCTCGCTCGCTGGGCATTGCGCCTGCAAGAGTTCGACATCCACGTTGTTTACCGTTCTGGTCGGAAGCATTCTGATGCGGATGCCCTATCCCGCTCACCTTTGCTTGCTGAGCCCACCTGCTCGTCTATTTCCGTGGCCGGTGCCTTGGCCATCAACATTTCCGACATGCCTTCCGAGCAACGTAAAGACCCCTGGATCACATCTCTTCTGGACTTCCTCTCGAACAAGACGCCTTCTCCTGTCTCTCGGACGCTTCGGAGACAAGCCCAACATTTCGCCGTTCGGGATAACCTGCTCTACCGCCGCAGCTACAACCCGATAGGCCGAAAGTGGCTGCTTGTCATTCTTCGACAACTCCGCTCCGAAATCTGCACCGCGGTTCACGATGATCCACAATGCGGTCACGCTGGTGTCTTAAAGACATACACACGCCTGCAGCTTCGATACTACTGGCGCGGTATGCACCGTTTCGTCCGCCAGTACATCCGGTCGTGCCCTACGTGCCAACGCCGCAAGACGCCACCTCAACATATCGCCGGTACGTTGCAACCTCAACCGTGTCCCGCCCGGCCTTTTGAGCGCGTCGGAATTGACTTATACGGTCCGCTTCCCTACACTCCAAGCGGCAACCGCTGGGTTATAGTGGCCATCGATCACCTGACGCGGTATGCTGAAACATCAGCGCTCATTTCTGCTACCGCGAAAGACGTGGCTAGCTTCATACTTCGAAACCTCGTCTTAAGGCATGGAGCGCCTCGAGAATTACTCAGCGACCGCGGCCGTGTTTTTCTATCCGACGCTATTGCAGCCTTGCTGAAGGAGTGTTGCATCATACACCGCACTACCACGGCATATCATCCCCAAACTAATGGAATGACAGAGCGTTTCAATCGCACACTTGGCCACATGTTGTCCATGTACGCTTCATCTGATCACACCAATTGGGACAGCATACTACCCTTCGTCACGTATGCCTACAACACGGCAACACAAAGCACCACCGGATTCTCACCTTTCTTTCTTTTTTATGGACATGAAGCTTCTTCCACAATGGACACAATTCTTCCGTACAGGCTTGACTCTTCAGAGTTCACAACCGTTTCAGGAGCGGCCGCATATGCAGAAGAATGTCGCCAGCTTGCTCGTTCATTCACCTCGCACGACCAAAGTCGCCAGAAACATCGCCACGATGAATCGACTACTGCGACATACTTCGATCCTGGCACACTGGTATGGTTGTGGGTTCCATTTACTCCTGCGGGACTCTCCCACAAGCTATCTTCGGAGTACTGCGGCCCTTATCGGGTACTCAAACAAACATCTGCAGTCAACTACCTCGTCGAGCCGCTCGACACCTCTTCGGACAAGCGTCGCCGCGGACAAGAAATTGTGCACGTGTCCAGGCTCAAGAAGTACCACGATCCCCCTGTGTGCTCTAGCCCTTAGGTCGCCAGGATGGCTCCCTTATTGCCCGGGGGTGATTGTAATGAAGGTAGTGGACATGCGGCTGGACCAAGAGAGAAGAAGACTACGACGAGCGCTCACTGCCCGCGCTGCTATACTCCATCTCAGAAGTACCTTGCAGCACTGTGGAAGCTGCAGGGCTTGTTAGCCAATAGGAAAGGCGAAAGCCCGCTCGAGACGTGTTCATCCGCGTTGCGTCGTCTGCTCGTCGTCTCTTTGGCGTCGGCTCGCCTACCTTGTCGATACTTACTCCTTCCGGTTAGTACAAAACGCAAAAACCTCTGCGGGAACGCCACCTCGCCGTTTCTTTATGTTCAGAAACCCACTCGTACAGGGCGTGTTCGCTGGCGTTTGTGAGGAGCGTGGTTCTTTTTATAACAGCGTTCATACTGGCGTTTTCACCGAGTTCTTTTTTGTCAGCACGGTCGACGCCCTTTCAGCAGCAATCACGTACCATTCTTGAGTGGAACAGCAAATCATTGGCACAGAAAACAATATAGACATTCAGGGTGTTTCGCATCGTCAACGCATCACCGACGCTAATCTTGTGGCGACATCTGCTCAGTTAACATCAAACCACTTTTACGGCTTGGCATCGCCTCAGTAGTCCTAGCAGCACCAAAACAAACGAGCGATACGAATAATTGCGAAAGAGATACCTGATTATTTGCCCTCAGCGTTAGATTAGACTGAGCGATGACAGATTATGCCACTTATTTCTGGCTCTCCGGACAGGGAGCCAGTAAAAAGCACGAATTGGGATCGAAGCGGGTGGTCTGGGTGGTCTGGGGTGTATGGGGGGCTGCCATGTTGCTGTACGTCACCGCGGTTAGGGTGGTTATTACGGCTACCAGACGGTAATCTCTTCATTATTTCACAAATTTCGAAGTGCATGCGTGAAGGGCCTAACGCGCAACGGATCGCCGTAACGCGTCATGCGAGAAGCACAGTTAAAGCACTTGCACTTCGTTGATAATGAGAGTTAAGCCCGGGACTATATTACGTGCTGCGCAAGGACACTGCCTGTTTACTCCTCGTAGCTTCGGCAGTGCTGCAAGGTAATTGTGAGATGGAGTATAGTTAGCCCTTGTGGTAGGATAACCTGTGTCCAGTTGTCGCGACTCCTGCCATTAAAGCACCCTCGTTTGAATATATATATATATATATATATATATATATATATATATATATATATATATATATATATATATATATATATATATATATATATATATATATATACTAGAAATGACGGCGACGCCGTCGGCAAAAAGCATCCGAGATTGTCCATGTGATTGCTATAGCAATGATATATGCTGATAGGCTTACGTTTAACTCTTTCCGGTCTTTCCTGCGCACACTGCCTGACAGACGTGAGTATATTGCATGCGTCCTGCCAAAAAAGGTTTCACTGCCGTCAGTGCTTGTCCCATGCTTTTCCATTTCCTTCGAACTGTGGGTATGCTATGAAACTTCGTTATACGTCTCATGAGCGTTTACAATCAAAAGTGTGGAGTGATAACTTCTGATACCCCCTTAATAGTAAAATAGAGTATTTCGATAAGAAGACCATTTAAAAACACACTCAAAGAATATAACGAGTAGTTGGTTTCAAACTTAGCCCACGGGCACTTTCAGTATGATATTTTCACACACAAAAAAAAATGCGGAAGCTTATTTCTCTACAGGTAAATGGATTTCAGTTCTCTTATGTATGTGCTTCTCCTTAATATAAAGCTTTGATTAAGTTCGTAAAACAAAGCAACTATTAAGCAAGCTGACCGGATGTGCTGTTCATAAATTTTGCTAGAGCTTTTTGTTCTAGAAAACATAACAAGATTCTAAAGTGCTAACAAAATGCCTTCAATACGTGCATAACAGGCTAACATTAAATATTAAATCATTTTCAACCTCACTGAAGGCACAGTTATTCATGGAAAGCAATAAGTTACTGCTGTGCCCACATAGAGCAAATGAAACGCTTATTGAAATCGTATAGAACATCTTACCTTGCTTAATGTTAAGCGCAGCACTAGTACCTCCCGGAACAGAATCAGGTGTTAACAGACGTCCCTTTGCTGTTGCCAAATAAACAAGAGCAATAACTCTCCAGAGGAATGGGCTCCTCATGTCGTAGCTGCTAGAACAATTAACGATATGCTGTTTGTAGAAGGCAACTGCCCACCGTTATAAATTCTGCTCAAGAAATAGGGCACCGAGAGGAACTGCGTAGCAGGTTTCATCTGCTCGGCATTAGTGTATATTTTCCGTTAACTTGACGCTGTTGGAAGGTTAGTCGTCCCACACTCCTGCTGTAGAAATTAGTTTTCATAAGATCACGTCTTGTCTGTCTTGTACGGGAACACGACACTTCAGAGTATATGAAGAACCAAAAGGTTTCGCATAATAAATGGTATTGACGTAGCCTATCTCACAGGCGTCGAAACTGTGACTAAGATACATATAGAGATTGCACTGTGTACATTTCTGTATCGCTGCTTCGTCCACTGTTAAGTTCACAGCACCAACGACGTTTATTTTGGCATACTAACGAGCCCGCTGTGCGGTACCAATTCGAAAGGTTCGAATACTGATACGTAAAAGGCGCATTACAAATACCGAGAGGCGTATTCAAAACTAATATGACCCTAAAATTATGTTCAATAGACTGATGTTGTTACATATAAGTGCTTGTTTTCTATACTTCCTTCTTTTCTGTGACGTGTCGGGTTATACTATGCGGTGATGCTGTAGAGATGAGAAATCTAAGGAACGCTTAACCGCGATATTGTTTTGAAGATGGTGTTTCTTGACGCATTCTATTACTTTTTTGGTACCACACCTGATCAACTCGTAATAGGAAGAATGTCCCAGAGTAAAGTAGTCTGTACATCTCTTAAGCAACTTGTTTAGCGAACATACAGGTGGAAAAGAAGCGTTCTAAACCGCTTGTAATTTTATTTGGAGGGGGGCTGCTCAACAAACTAATTGGCTGTTACGGAGTCTTGAATAAAAATTGTTATATATAAGTATTACGGAATACTGAACTAGTCCAAATGTCACATTTTCTCCAAGCATTCTACTCATGTTGATATATAGCCCAACAAGTTCCCTACATTCAATTTCAAGACAACTCACAAAATCACATGTCCGAACGATTTGGCACTGTGTTCTTTTCACAGTGATTCCATCACAGGCAATTGTTATCTGCTACTTAACGTTTTTGTTGAAACCTGATCATTACGTAAGCTGCTTTCGATAAGTTCAACTCTAAGACAAACGTACAGGGGCTTTAAGTGTCAGTTACTAGCTCTTTGTCCTAATATTTGTTTCGTGATGTAAAGTATGGCAGCACTATTTATTTTTTCGTTTGAAATTCAAAATTGTTATACCATTTCCTTCTACAATAAACAAAGGGCATAGTGCCTAATAGTGAACCAAACTACCTTGCACACAATTCGTGCAACACTAATATATGTATGTACAATGGAATGTCAAGGAAATTGGTAAAAGGATATTTTTCAGTGTTTCCAGTTAAAAATATAGAAGAAAATGAGAAAAGTAGAAATACAAATAAATGTGTGATAAAACTTTGAATTGGCTAGTTCGATTTGAAAACGTACTTTGAAAAAAAAAACGTACAACAGAAAGATATCAAAAAAGCAAACCATGGCATTGTCATGGTTAATATATTGCATAGAATACAAATGTACATCTTTCTTGAACTACAGTTTCTTACATTCATTAGATCAGTGTGCAGTGAGCGCCTCCAGCGCTGCGCATATATGTCGTTCCCGCTGTCCTGATGCCCTAAAAAGAATTAGGTTTACTCTATCAGCAGCATATGACAGAAAGCGAGCCTGTGAAATCTCGTGAAAGCGACCATACATACTCCCGCTGGTCAAGTAACTAGAGGTTGGTGATTGTATCCCGCAGAACTTCCTAAAAGAAATCAAATACGCATTTATTACTGAATTCCAAAAAAAAATTGTGTTATGAGTGTATGGAGAAAAAAAGTATCAGTTTCACCATAAGGGCGAACTAATTAGTGCGACAGCGACAAATTCGAATGCCCCACCAAGAACGGCAAGTAAAAAATTGGCCGCCTATCTGCGTGCTTCGCTGCAAATGTCGTCGAAAGACGACAGTCTTCTGCCGGCCGTACTACTATGTTTTGCCTTGCCTCAGCCAGCGCTTACTCTATGTTGAATCGGCCTCATCTGGCTGGCATTGATAAAATAGTGGAGGCGCTGCGCGAGATATGGACGCCATCTGGAAGTGGCGTCGGAAACATGAGCTTGTGCAGAACCTAGGGCCACTGCCAGCGGCAGCACCATATCGTGAGCAGAGGGCTTTTCCTTCATAGCGTCGCATTTTCAGCGCAGCCTAAGAAACTCTAGGCTCTATAGAATTACGTATCTATGCATTTTCTAGTAAAGGAACACACACCTAATACTTACGCATTGATGTTGCACCTCAGATATGCGTAATATCGATCGAGAATATTAAAAAGTGTTAATGCAGACACCAGTTAAATGTGGCTGGGCGTTCATGAAGTGCTTAAACTTTGGCCGGTTGGCTCAATCGTGTGACGGACAGACACACAGAAAGACAGACAGACAGACCAAAATTTCTGCGTTGAAGTATCCCAAGAAAGACTATCGTCTTTAAAAACAAGTAAGCCTAAAGACTACCAACTCTTTTTAACCTTTTCTTTCGCGTCAGCGGATGCGCGCACATATCCTCGACCCAGCAGCATGCTGTTGCGCATCGAGGCACGCCCACGCAAAGCACGGCGCGGCTGCAAAGACTTCGCGCTTGTTGGGAAACGCGTGGGCAGCGCGCTGCCCGCTATCTATCCTGACGTCAGCTTTGAATGCGTATGGCACAGCGCGGGTTCTCGGGCAAATTTGGCAAAAAAAAATCCAAGATGCGGGCCTAAATGAAGTAGCCTTATTATTATGGTGAGCCTATTAATCAATTTCGGTGTGCGGCTACAAAAGAAAACTGCTTCAACGTCTATAGTTCCCTCCGACCATCTTCTTTCCCGGAATGTTCCAAATTCGTTCTTTCCGGCAAGAACTCTATCCTGCGTAGCACTGAATTTTTACGAACCTATACAATACAGTTGCTCCGCCGAAGGACGCAAAAATCGGTTTATGGAACTAAATGCCAGAAAATACAAGGTTATTCGTGTTGCCCGAAACAGTCTCCCTATTTAGCTCTTGAAAAGCGTCGCATTAGAACAATTCACCTTGTTATGAATATTTATTCGTTAATAGAACAGGGCAATATTAAACATTCCCAATCATACTGGTAGCATAACAGCCACGTGATGCAGCCTTTTTTCTCTCGTCTGCCACGTGCATTTATTTCATGGAGTACACCACCTTAGCTCACTTGACGACAGATTTATTTTAGTACCGCACTATACGCTCCATCGCTTTGGCTATCGCTATTAGGAAGGTATTCCATTTTTTAAGACCTGACGCTCTTCTACCAAGCTTCGCAAACGAGTGAAATCACTTTCGTTACTGTTCAAGCGGTGATAATAATCGTCTTCATGAGGCAGGTAATCACCATTGCGTAATTTGTTGGAAGTCTGTTCTTTTCTCTTTTTTACTCACTGTAATCTGTCACTTCAATGCGTTCTAATGTCCTCCATAATGTTGTGGTCCTTGCGACAGATAAATAAATAAATAAATAAATTAATTAATTAATTTTCTGTAACTCACCTGTGGCTTGAATACCAAGCTAGAAGGAAAAAATTATGCTTATTTATATGTTTTCACGTATTAACAATCACATTATTTGTAAATAATAAAAGCTCTATTCATAATACCGCTTTGTTTTATTTAGCTACAAATTTGGCGATAAAGTTACATGGCTTGGGTACTTTGGCAATTTTTAGCTTTAATTATGGCTACTTTCCAAATGTACCCCGGCAACCTTAAGCCGTGCATGAATTGTTGAAGTATTCGTCAATGAGAAGGGTCAATAAAAATAGGTTGAAACAGGTAACATTAATGAAACTGGAACCGTACATGCAGAAACCATTAAAGGGGCTCGCAACACATTTTGAGCATGCTCGGAAAACGCTGCCGATCAGTAGTCGAAGCTCCCGAGAACACGCGAGCCGAATATTGTAGCGCAGCACGCGGCCTGGAATATACAATAAATTCTCAGTCAGCTAAAGACCGCATTCTCTTCTCTCTTCCAATGATGCGACCTACTCAAAAATTCCTGCGTCATAGGCCAGTATCACGCCATTGGATGATTTGAGCATGGCGCCCTCGAGTGTTACTGGGTCCGCCGTGGAAGGCCGTGACTTGTCCACGCGTGCGCACGCGATCGCACTGAAAAGCCGCTCGTTCAAAGAAAAAAAATCACCGCCCAAGCACTCCGTACAAATGGTTAACCAGCGAAGCTGAAATGTGCGGCCCCAGTGTTTAGCAGTGGCTTCAACCCGACGCTGCACTGAAGCCTTCCACAATTATCGTTGCCAGGTTGTGGTCGAACCACAGGCGGTCACAGACGTCGCAGCCGAAGCCAAAGTGCCGCTGGAGAAACTCTCGCCCAAAGCGGGCGTTCGCCCCAGCGAACGCGCTCCCGCAATCACGTCGACGCTGTTCTCCCCGCAACGCCGTTTCTTCGGCGCGCCAGATGGCGCGCCGTGGCTGCAAGTGTTTGACCTTGCAAGCGTCGTACCCAAGCTCGCGCGCCAATGGCGGGCGAGCTTGGGTACGACGCTCAGAACGACGTAACTGATAGCACAGACAATGGAGACCGCTCGTGGCACAGATGCCGAGCGGTTTTTCGTTTCTCCTAGCCATATACAGCTTTCGCTGTAAAAGGTCACGCTCAAGGTCACGAGGCGCAAGTGACATACTTTCTTCCCCCGTGCCATCTCTCCCTGTTTAGCTTCCAGCGCTTTCGTCGGGACGAGAGAAGAGAGAAAGCAATTGCTGCGTGCGACAAATCTTTGTAACTCCGCTCGTGCAGGACAGGATGCTAAAATTTTTGCGGTGGTCAATTCGTAAGGCAATAAGCTCCAATAGTGAATCCATTTCATGGCTACTTGGAAAAGTGTTGCAGGGCCCCTTTAAATTAGAAAACGTCATTCCGAATAAGTACGGTGATTCAGAACAGAAAGACGAGGACCACATAGATAGAATAAATGCAACGTAACTTAACCATTTTAATGCAGTATATGTTGGTGGTAAGGAAGAGAGACGCGATTTACATGACCCCTCCCAAAACACTGAATACCTGTGAAAAAGAGCAGGCGAAAGTGCCTACCACTAGATAACCAAAAGCAAATTTCAGAACTGCCAAACCCGACCAACGAGAGCAGCATTCTTCATGAGCAAAAAGTAAATCTCAAGGATACCGAGGCAGAATGCACAAGCATAAAAGCACTTGAAAAAGTCACAGTTTCGCTGCAAGGGCGAAGCAATGAATGTGATTGCAGCAAATTGAAATGTCACGCGAAGAACGGCAAGCAGATCGAAACGTGCAGCGCACTGCTCAAGACAAAAAGAACACACACAGGACGAGCGCAAACTAACGACGTTCATAACTTGACACTTAACGCGCTGCTCAAACTTCAAAGGAGGCACGAAACGTACGCACAGAGGATGAGCGCGAACTCACAAGTGTCACAGTTGTTACTTCACTCGGTGTGAACAGCGCGCTTCTTTCGCAAACGGGGACTCTACAGCGAGCGAAGTGATTTTCGAGCGCTCGGTAACTACAACGCATTCTTTCCGGCGAAAGCACAAGGCGTACAAACCTCCCCCCATCGCGAGATAACGGCGCGCGCATGAGTGACCACGCGCCGTAGGGCAAAGTACAAGTTTACAGACGAGGATGTACGTACCGCAACGAGCGAGGCGCCGAGCGCACCCTTTGTGCCATCTCGCTGGTAATGCAAAGAACACGCTGACGTTCCCCCGAAATCGGCGTACCGCCAGCAGTAAATGATGTATAGAAATAGCTCACTAGTACTACAATACAGGACGGTCGCTTTCGTGGCTCAGCGGTTAACGCCGCGTGCTGCGGAGCGAGAAGGCGGGCTTTTTTCGATTCCGCGCGTCGGAGAACATTTATCAGAAATATTTTTCTTCGTTGATTACACACTTACACAAACATATGTATGTATGTATATATGTATGTATGTATGTATGTATGTATGTATGTATGTATGTATGTATGTATGTATGTATGTATGTATGTATGTATGTATGTATGTATGTATGTATGTATGTATGTATGTACGTACGTATGCATATATATATATATATATATATATATCCTCCTGGCTTCCAGAGTGAATATAGTATCACGGATTTTTTTTTTTAAATTTGCGAAACGCTTCTTCTGAGTGCAAAGACGAAAAGTGTCACGTAGTTTTTCTGTATTTCATGTTACTTGGCCGCAGTATGTTGTCCAACATATTGAACAGTGGGGCTCTAGGGGGAGGCGTTTTGGGGGGAACAGAGGGTATGGGTCACACAAATATGTGCTTTTGAGTGTTTTTCTAGTTCTTACGAACAGAAATTGATGCTTAAGTACGCGTTAACACATCCGAGAATTGGTAGCACAATTGACCCACTGCCTAGGCGGCTCCCGTAAAAGTCGCTCGCGCTCAGTCGCGCCATTTCCAACAATCCTGGAAAGGCGAGAAACGCCGCAACTTTGCCCATACTTGCTAAATGGCAGCACGGGTCCCAGTAGCAGCTAAAAACGTGCTTCCAAGGAGGAGCAAAGCGCTTCGAAAGCAGTTGTGCGCTGAGTTCCATTGTCCAATATATTGGACAAATTCCCATTGCTGGAACTCCGGAGGATATATATATATATATATATATATATATATATATATATATATATATATATATATATATATACGTAGATTATAAATAGTCTGGCTTCGGTTGCCGTAGAACAAAAGAGGAAAAATATATATACGCTTCTAAAAAACTGTTTACTGGTGACGTTTCGATCGGAGACCGATCTTCATCAAGACGGATGAAGATCGGTCTCCGATCGAAACATCACCAATAAACAGTTTTTTAGAAGCGTATATATATATATATATATATATATATATATATATATATATATATATATATATATATATATATATATATATATATATATATATATGGGACATGACGGTGACAACAAAAGCAGGCGAGACTGTCCATATAATTGCTATTCGCACTGACAGAAACTCTAATGATAAACCGCAGCAGGTAGAAGTCTTTTATTTTCAACTTTAAAGCTCGAAAATTCATCACCAACCGTGAGATAAGGTCAAGTAGAACACGGTACTGAAGTGAACTGTGTAATTCTCGTTAATCGTGGAAGAAACTTGGAAGATATGTCGTGAGGGCACGGAGTCTTAGGAAATAGAAGAACTATCGATTTTACCATTGATGGAGAATATTCCTGTAATAGCAAGTATATACGCATGCTGGTGCATTTCGCCTCCGTTATGTTGCTTAAACAGCGCGCCCGAGCTATATTTAGCCTGAGCTTAAAAATATGCCGGCGCAAATTATCACAACGTGACCAAATGCATATTGCTGCCTACTCTAGTGATGAAGTCCCGCTTTATTGTGTTCTCGTTAATTGCTTACTTAGGTGAGATTAATTCACGAAGTTCAAAAGGAATAGTACATCGGTTTCCAAAACCCCGATCAAACAATTGATAACCCTTTCTCTTTTAATATTGCTGCTTTTTTCTGCTTACTGCAGATGCCCGCCAAATACAAAAAGAATCGCGGCAATTCCACACCATGAAAACTGTAGAAACTGCAAAGCAGAGCTGAGGATGCGCCTGCTTCTGTTAACGGTTGATATGTGTTCGTCTCGGTCAAAGCAGCGGGTTCGCCTGTTTGCGTTGGCGCTTGGCTTGCGCCGGAGTTTTCCGAAGCTGAGGATTACCTCGAATTCGCTGTCCTTTCGCCTCCGCTTGTGTGTTCCGCTGATCTTGTGCTTCCTATCTGTAGACGCTGGTGTTTCGCTGTCGCTTCGCTGTCGCTTCGCTGGCTTTAACAGACGACATAACCCCTGGCGACGCTCGCGCTCACGGCCAAGCCAGCGCTGGCGTTCCAAACGTTCAGCCTACACGGCGTCCATGCCGGGAAAGGAAACCATTTCTGGTGCTGTGTTGCTCTCTCTTAACCAATTTGGGTATTAACGTGACCTGTAGTGCCCTCCTTTGACATAAATTTGGTATTTTGAGCATGACGCCAAGCGACCACATCAGATGACAGCCCGGGAACCACAAGTGCTCCGCACTTTAAAGTATTGTGACCGGGCCCGCATTCTTCAAGAGGAAGGGGGGAAAACGACCTGCACTGGAGTGTAATGCTCCATCTGCGGTGGCTGTGTCCGCGCATAAACTACCCCGGAGGCTTTCTCCGACGCATTCTTAGGACCCTGCCGCTACAACGTAGCCGTTGGCTGCCTGGCGTTCCTTGCCTTGGGATCTACTGGTTAAAATGTCACGAATAGGAAGAAAAACAAGGGTAGCGAAGAGGGGTGGCTCAGATGCTGTCACAGCAGCGAATGAACTGTGCCGTACCAGAACAGTAGGCCTTCTTGTCATCAATTGTCATCGGCCACCACCAATGGAGGAAAAAGCCAGCCTTGAAGAACCGGAGAGGAGACTCGTGTCGTCCGTCGAGACTCGAAAGATGACATTGTAACATCATACTCACGTTAGATTTGGGAAATACGTTTGCTTCGAAAGAAGAGTCGTGCTGAATGTCGGGCCCTACGCTCTGAGGACCCTCAAACTTTCGTGGTGGCTCAGCGCCCACGACCGCGGTCCCCCCCAGTCACAACAAAAATACCACGTGGCATGCCCACTTCCGCATCGTGACTGCGGTGATCCATAATGTACCCCGTATAAACGATATGCTTCCCTCGCGGCGATTAGACACAACGATAAGCAGAAGGAGTGGTTATCGCTTAGGTTGCCGCAACTAATTCCGCCATCTATAACGATTGCACAAGGACGTCGCTTCAAGAAAAAAATAGAAAACGAAGTGGAATCGAGAAAAAATCACGCCATATCCACGAAGTGAATGGTAATGAGTGGGCGAAGCTCGATCGTTTTCATCCATGGCAGAAAGAGAATGTGTGGTCTGGAACGCGCTTATACTTCATGGTCATCAGCGTCATCGTCATCGTTATCACGTGCAGTGGGTACATTCCACGATACTGGAACGCCCTTATACTTCATCGTTATCACGTGTAGTGGGTACATTCCACAATACTGCGTCATCGTCATCTTTATCACGTGTAGTGGGTACATTCCACTATACTGCGTCATCGTCATCTTTATCACGTGGAGTGGGTACATTCCACAATACGTGGCTATCTACCTACCTACCTACCTACCTACCTACTACTACTACTACTACTACTACTACTATAACAACTACATAGGAGGGACAGACCCATACCCTTAGGAGATTCGCCCCTAAAAAGACATGAAAGAACTGAATAGTGGGCAATTTGGAAATGCATACGTGTGTTGCGAGGCCATCGGTGTCATTGCAAGATTCCGAGATTGTCCATCTGGTCATATTTAATGTTCAGGCTACTGTTTCTTCGTTTGATATAATGGTTATACGTATATTTTTTAGGGGCGAAGCTCCTTAGTATGTGGGTCTGTCCCTCCTCTGTAGTCGTAGTAGTAGTAGTAGTAGTAGTAGTAGTAGTAGTAGTAGTAGGTAGGTAGGTAGTCAGCCACGTGTAGTGGAATGTACCCACTCCACGTGATAAAGATGACGATGACGCACTATAGTGGAATGTACCACTACACGTGATAACGATGAAGTATAAGCGCGTTCCAGTATAGTGGAATGTACCCACTACACGCGATAACGATGAAGTATAAGCGCGTTCCAGTATAGTGGATTGTACCCACTAAACGTGATAACGATGACGACGACGCCGATGACCATGACGTATAAGCGCGTTCCAGACCACACATTCTTTTTCTGCCATGAATGAAAACGATCGAGCTTCGCCCACTCATCGTCATTCACTTCGTGGATATGGCGTGATTTTTTCGTTTTTCTGCCAGAAACCGCATTTCTTATAAAGCGCGAGGTGCCATCCATTCGATCTCGATTAAATATTACGCCTTTAATTTTCAGTAGTGAAAAGGTCTGGGCAGACGGCACATTAGTGCCTAAAATAAAGCTGTTTATTTTCTCTCTCAGAAACACAAATGTCATTCACTGCCCCCTTAGAAGCTTACATACGAACAGAATGAAAATGACATTGCATGACTTGCGAATGACGTTGCGCTCATGAGCCGTAATATCTACGAATTGCAAGGAATTGTTGAGGACCTCAGCGATGGAGGGGGGGGCGGGGAGAACTCTTGAACAGTACTGGATTTTAATATGCGAATGACATAACTAACTTTCACTATTCTTGCGAGAAAACAAGAGTTCAAGAGTATGTTTATCAATATGTCATTCACAAACAGCCGAGCGTGCTCATGAGAGGGAAATACGCTGAAGAATAAAGAAGTCGAGGAGTACTACGGCGGACATTGTGAAATCAAGAGCGGCAATTTACGGCCCTTCCTAAAGGGGCCCTGCAACGCTTTTCGAAGTATTAATCAAATGACCTGATTATTTGAATTGATTGCCTTATGATTCGACTGCTCAAAAAATTTTAGGTGCTAGTACGAGTGCCGTAAGAGTAGTTCGCCACACGCTTTCCGTACTTTCTCTCTCCTTTTGTCCTTGGAAGTGCGTTGAAAGCTATACAGGGGTGACGATGAGGAGGCAAGAAGCAGCTACGTCATTACTTTAGAGCGCGTCATGACCTTGAGTTCTTTTTTCTTTTTGAACGAGTGACTCTCTTTCAGTGCGGTCACGAGTGCGCTAAGGTTGTTCTATAATTCTATATTCTGTGTAACTCGAGCACTCTACAGCGTGGCGCGGGCACAACACGAGGACGTCGCGGCACCCCACGGGAGATACGGTCACTATGCAACTCACGACGCTCAAATCTGTCAATAGTCGTATGACAAATTCATGTCATAAGCCGAGTTGAGCCTGTGACATCGTTTATTGACAGATGAGTAAGCAATTTGTAGCTCACTTTGCAACCAAATTGTAAACTACAGCGCCCGTGGTGTCTACTATGTGTCTTTGTCCGTGTGTTCCTTAGCGCTGCCCAAAGAAATTCAACGATGAACCAGCTCGCCCAAACCAAAGTTTTGTAAACTACAGGCCGCGTGCTGCGCTACACCGCTTGGTGCGCATGTTTCACCGAGCCTCAACTACCTATCGGCAGCAATTTTTCAATATGTTAAAAACGCGCTGCAGGGTTATTTAAATTGCACACTGAAAATGATTACATTTGGGCTATATTTAATGTCGAGCGGAAATTCGCAGAATAATAAGTAACTCGAGATGTTAAGAAATAGGGAGCATGATATGAAATACAAATTAATAGGCTTACCCTCAAGATACAAGGACACAACAATGTGAATGAAATATAGCACAGCACTAGCCAGTATTTTAAGAGACATTTACAGAAAAAATTACATTTTCGCAGCCGGGGCAAAGCAATGAATGCGATAGCAACGAACTGGAATGTTATACAACAAAAGGCTAGCAGCTAACTCCTTCGGATCCAATCTCGCGTAGGCCTACTAAACGATCGTTTAAGATGATGCGGCCCCTGCCGGTAACCAAGCGGTTTCCGTGCCGTCTGTCTTCACAAAGCGAAGTAAGGGGGGAGAGCCCAGCACGTACACTGTCAATTTTTATGAAAGGGAACACGCGAGTGCGTGGCCTGTGCGCTCCGGCGGCTGCTTGCAGCGCGTTCAAGCGGGAGCGAGAGCAACCACAGCATCTTTTCGCGTCATCTAGCGGCGAGCAAGACAACCAGTCATTGGTGATATGTAAATCACCGCTCTTCTGCAATTAATATAGTGGTTAGCAAGAGGTATAACACGTAAAAGAGATAAATGATTTTCCGTTGAAGCAACCTAATTGGCAACAAAGTTGGCATCGGGGAGAGGACACTACAAAACTTGGCAAGGTGGTGACACAAGAGAAATCAGGCCAGAGATGAAAATCAGCTCGCAGAAGGCATGATAAATGGGAGGTCACCGGGAAAGGAGTTTGGAAAGCATGCTGGAGCACTTTTGGTGGCCATGCTATCGTGTGCTGTCGTCGTCTCTTGGCGTAACGCAGGCAAAACCACATATAGCATAGCCAGCTGTAACGCGTTGAGCGCGAGCTCGCGCCAAAGATAAGTCTTCTTCCTCTTGTTCTTCTAGCGCCATCATGATTATTTTAACTCAATACATGTTCCTCTTGTTCTTCGAGCGCCTTGATGGGGATTCTAACGCAGGCAAAACTACACATAGCATAGCCAAATTTAGCATAATAAGCATGCGCTAACGCCAAAGAGAAGTCTTCTTCTTCTAGTTCTTCGAGCGCCTTGATGATGATATTAAGTCCGGAAATTACTGCTATGGCTTGGCAAACACGACAACACAAACGCCGCATAAAAAGTGAAAGAGGAAGCAATCGATAAATAAAACGAGAGAAAGAAAGTTAAAATGTACGAAGGAAAATAGAAATAAGTAAAGAAAAACACCGAAAAATTGGAAAACAGAACCTGAATGAAGTGAGGAGGGAAAGAAACAGAAACCCGAAGAGAAACAAAGAACGCCGCGCAGATCCGCACATCCTTCAGGCTTGGCACCACTAGGGGGAAGCTGCCTTACATTTATCCTGCAGTAGGTAGGTATTAAACTTTATTAAAGTCCTGAAGAAGTCAACCCCCAGTTTTCATTGTGGGATTATCCTGCAATGGATGTAAAAATAGATGCGTGATGTGCTGGGTGGCTATGCTGAATTCAGAAAAACACGAGAAAAGGGTTTTCTGACTTATATAAAACACGATTAAAATGCTCGTCACGAACCACGCGTGTCCCACAGACTAAGGTGCAAACAAATATTCTTTATTGTGAGTAGAATGCAGAAAAAACGGGAACGTCATTAGCTTAAGCCTATTATTCCCTGCGATCTCGTATCAGATCAAAGCAGTCTGTCTCTGCTCAAAAATGATCCCGCTGACGAAGCTAAATGTATAAGGGTCATCAACATTGCTTCGCATTCAAGAAGGTCGTAGATTGTACTCTCGTTCAAGTGTCATACGTGACGTGAATAAAAAATACTACACTTCAGAAATTTCGAAAAGGGCATTGAGTTGTCATTTCCCTGAAAGTCAATGCCTGCTTTATGGCAGCGAAGCAGGTGTTATATGGCTTCGTAAAACGTAAACTTTTCGAGAAGAGCTAAGGTCAAATAAGATTGTAATATCCCAACTCTACCAGTATATAAATATACCAATATATATACCAGTATATAAATAGGCATTACTAACGGTATTTTGAGCGAAGCTCACTAGAGCAAAGATCAAGGGGTGCATGCAGGCAAGATTTAGCTTGGCAACAATGTCGACAGAACCGCCGTGTCGTTTCGGAGCTGGAAGACGCGTGCTATATCCCACGCCTTGAGCATAATGTCTGAGATCGTTTTATTTCTGGAGTTCGCCGCGGTGGAACAGTTGTTATGGTGCTCGGCTGCTGAACCGAAGATCGCGGTGCGATCGCGGCCTCGGTGGTCGCCTCTAAATGGAGGCGAAATGCTAGAGGCTTGTGTACTGTCAGTGCACGTTAAAACACACCAGATGATCCAAATTTCCGGGGCCTTCTAATACTGCGTATCTCCTAATCATATCGTAGTTTTGGGGGGGTAGAACATCGGATACTATTACTTGTTTATTTCTTCAGTTTCAAGCACGTGATAATGTTTGCACGCCACCTTAAGAAATGGCGTCCGCGTCTATTACTTCAACGAAGTATGACACTCACCTGGATAAATGGTGTTAGCATCCTGCCTACGGGCGAGGCAGCGCTATCTTCGAGGCATGCTCATTCAGAAAGATTTGTCGCACAATCTAGTGTCACCGTATTAGCGCCGGGTTGGTGGCGTTTTAAGATTTAGGATTTTAATAATAATTGTATCTGGGGTTTTACGTCCTTAAACTACGATATGATTATGAGAGACGCCGCAGTGGAGGGCTCCGGAAATCTTGACCATCTGGTGTTCAGTACACGGGCTTCTACCATTTCGCCTCCA
Source organism: Rhipicephalus appendiculatus (assembly GCA_030522465.1). Classification (NCBI taxonomy): domain Eukaryota; kingdom Metazoa; phylum Arthropoda; class Arachnida; order Ixodida; family Ixodidae; genus Rhipicephalus; species Rhipicephalus appendiculatus. Next base: position 178,188 of record JALIZH010012242.1, read on the forward strand.
CCAAAATGCGACCGCCGCGGCTGGGATCGAACCCCCGAACTTCGGGTCAGCAGCCGAGCACTTTAACCACTGATCCACAGTGGTGGACAAAATTTAGGATTTAAAAAAATGTTTGCCTTACACCGCGCTTTTCACGAGACTTTGCTTCTTGATTACATGACCTGATTCACTTCATATTAGCAGCCATGTTGTCCGTGCTAGTACGCGCGCTGCGATTGGCGCAGCTGTCATTAATAGGACGTTATAGATTTTTTCTAATACGTATCGACAATGAACCGCGTTTTTTCCTTGTGGCGTGACTTAAGAGATCGCTCAAGCGACGTGTCCAGTTGCTCTTTGGACTCGCCATGGGTTGGACGCCTGTCGTACTTTCTAAAGAGGCGAAGTCGCAATCAATGCTAACGACGACGATCGGGTAAGCGAAGGGAAACGCGCGCGCGACACCTTGCCTTCGGAACGCTTCTCCAACTTCGCTGGTCTTGCCTCTTCACAAAAGTTTGAAGGGCTCTAATTTTTAGGTAGGTTTCTATCTTCCCACACTAATTGATCTTTTCCAAAAGAAGAACTTTTTTTCTATTGTGGCCCTGAATGTTGAACTGCACTATAAGTGGCAATTAGCGGTTGCAACATAACTGCAGCGCTGTCTTACGCCTCCCAAAATATGCCCTAGTTTTTGCATGTCGCGTGGCAGTAAAGATGAGCTGCGTGATTGCCTAGTATTCAAGCAGATTGTGCCGCTGCAGCATTAGATCAATAGGGTGACTGCACAAGACATCGACCATGCATGTTCGCTCGATATGGGTGTGTCGTCTGTTTTTTTTTCCAATGTAAGCATACCGAAAATACACGTAACCAGACATTTTGTCCCCGCCTCCACACCCCCCACCAAAAACAAAATATTTGATAGTGGCGACGTGGGCGTTCTACTATTACTTAAAGCAATATTGTCTCATTTCGAGGCCGAGGGTGAAAACAGGTAAATGTTTACGTAGAGAAAGGAACTCTAAACACGTGCGTCTGATCGTAGTACCTCCTACTGAAAAGATTGGTGCGATACTTCTACGACACGAACTTGGGCTTACCACCAAAAAGTCGCAAGCCTGGTCGATAGTGGAGTAAATGTGCAAATGGCTACAAAAATAACCAACAAATATATCAGAAGATTTGACGGCTTTGGTATAAGAATGGGCTAAAAGACACTCTGGATAGGTGTGACCGATGTAACACTATAAAACTACATCTGACAACAAGGCTTAAATCAGAAGCGAGAAGTTTTGGTTATAACTCGAAGCCCAAAGCTGTAGCGCGTGTTCGAACCTACGCAAAGGTATCCCATTATCCGCATTAGGCGTCAAAACTAAACATTTTGTCGACGATGGTATTCGTCGGTTAGCGTCAAAAGATAGCGTATAGAAAATGTTCGGGCTGATTTCTTATTATATGAAAACATCGATGAAGAGGTAAAGAAGGATATCAATATCTTGTCTAAGGCTTCGAAGTTCAAAATAGCGAAGTGAAAGAAATACGTCTAACGGTTCAAAATAATATTGTAGATGATGGATCAAGTCTGGATCAAGTCGAAAAGGTAACGAGGAGATTCATTGACAAAACATATCATCATATACTCTAGCAAATAGTTCTTATTTAAGTACGTAATTTAAGACAGCAGGCTGGCGCTAAAAGAGACCTAGGCAAGCAGAAACCGAGTTACCGCTGCCAGCAGATTCAGTCAAAAGCTATCTTGCTCTTTTTAACACGATAGTGTTTTATGCCGGGGCCCACCAAGACTTCTGTGACGTATTTTCGTCACGGAAATGACGTTGAAAAAATGTACACGATCAGATGTCAAAGAAAAAAAAATTTCGTCAATGGGCATCCCAACCTACGACCTTCTCGGTCCGCAAGAAAAGATGCCGAGTGCGCTATCCACTGCGCCACGGCCACAGACTCTCACTGCCTTAGGATCGCGCCTTTTATATCTACCACTTTCATCACAGCGCTTCCTGGTGAGGGGGGGTGGTGTCGCCCTCTTGGAGCAGTAAATTAAATTAAGTTCATCATTACTGTGGCTTCCCCGATTAGCAGCTGCAACGCGTGTTGCTATGCGTCCGTCCTTCTACTGCAATTCCAATTCCAATTGCAATTCTACTGAAAACGCGCCGTCCCAGTCGGCGCGTTTTCAGTAGAATTGCAATTTTGTCAATGGCCTTAACGCACCGCGAGGTGGCGACCTTAGCCCAAGCGTCGGCCTCGCTCATAGCGTCCATTCAAACCTAAAAATGCGACGCGCGCCTCCCTCCAGTGGCTGTAATACCCCGTTACTCGCTTAGGCTCACCCCGAGAAAAATCGCGGTCGGGCTACTAGGGTGACACGACACGCTCAACGTTTCCCTCTAGTCCGACCGTAGCGTTCAATCACACTTTACCATGCCGCCGGATGGCGACCTGAGTCCAAGTTCTGTAGGGAGCCTACATGAAAACAGCCGGTAATGAAGGCTCCCTAAACTTCCACGTCCCAATAGCGATGCTCTCCTGGCCTCACGCCTCTTTCTCTGATTATGCTCCAGCCGTTAACATCTACAGCTACCATAACGGTTTCTTTAATCGTTGATTATGGACGTTAGTCGCGGGATGGAGATGTACCACCAAGCATCAACATGGGTGCATCCACGTTATGCTGTGCAATCTCTCCTGTATCAATGTACAGTAAACATTGAACTACTTCTGTAAGGACACGTTTTACTTTCGTGTTTCACCGATTCCTATGACGGAGGGATCAACCGTGTTTTAGATGCGAAGCAGCTTATGCTCGGGGCTGTGTCCGTCCCTCCCGCGTCCCGCGTCCGGTCACTATCATGAAGTAGGGAAGCAGCCACTATGCGAACCAAAAGAATTTAGTACAATAAGGCCGTCAACCACCACCACAGTTACCAGAGTCATAGCCGAGAGCACAGAGTGGCTGCTTAGCAATGGCTAGGCATGTGGTGGGTGCAAGCAAAGCAAATATTGACACGCACTACCGGTGGTGTCTGTCGCCCACGTTGACTCCATTCGTTGATCTTGCTTGCATGTGCTTACGGAGACTTTGTCCGTCCCTCCTTCCCACGTCCCACACCCCCCAGAGCGCATGCGCGTCCCCCTCCCCCCTCTCTCTCCTCTCCTACGCTCCCCCCTTTCTCTCCTCTAGAAGTCGTCTACTGTACGGAGCGGCGCCCGCGTCCCACATCCCCACAGCGCATGCGCGTCCCCTCCCCCTCTCTCTCCTCTCCTACGGTCGAACCCGTCCTCTCCTCTAGGAATCCTCTACTCTATAGAGCGGCGCGCACGACAGGTGCTCTCTCTCCTCTCCTACGCTCCCCTCCTTTCCAGTGCCCGTTTTCGTAGTAGCGCATCACCCTACAGGTGTAGAACAGCAACAACGCTGGTAGCAATCTTTTTA